>JBBPUK010000407.1:0-18495 GCA_038094635.1 Tylopilus cervinicoccineus
GGGTGCCATTCAGCCCGTCTTTTATGTTCTTGTCCCCAGCCAATGACTGGTGTTTCAATCCAAGAAATGCCTCGTTTACGTGGTCTCGGCGGGTCCAAAACCGTCGCAAGGCCGTGCAGATGACCCACATCGATTCAAATATGTCCCTTTCCAGGTGACTGTGCAGTTCTACACGTGTTCAGCTGGAGCTCCCGTTCTGTCATTGCAGGGTGCAGTGACAATCGAGGCAAGCTACCAACGGAATGTCTGGATGTCGCGCAGATGGTCCGTACTCTCACTGCTACTACTGCACCTTTGTTCGTCGTCATACAAACACCCGCTAGTGCCAGGGGGACGCTGGTGCGATCGACTCTGCAAAGCCATTGCGATGCATAAGTAACCTTGATGAGGCAAACTCGCCTCGAGGCCAAATTCAATGGGAAATCCGCAGCACCCAGGTGGTCCGATCATCAAACATGAGATATCGACCATACGGTCGCGCTCGTGATTCGCCTCGCCTTCAACGCTCCAAGAAGGTAAGCTTCCCGCTGTCGCCAATCGCGGATGTTCACCACCCCAGATCGGGTCGGGAGGCGTTAAACATCCCCTAGACAGCGCCACCGAACAAGACAGGTCAAAACGGCGGGTGTCCAAGGTAGTGATAAACGTTTGTCAAGTCAGTCGAGTCAGGTGTACCTATGCACTCGTAGACCCGGACTCGTGTCCCGACAATTGAGATTTCCCTTCACCTGGGTTTATCGCTAACGTACGGTGAACGTTGGGCATCTCGAGGAAACATATACCGCTAGACAGGGATCCAGAAGGATGTGCAACGCGCGAACGAACTGCCCACCCAACCCAGAAGATCCCGCTTTTCTTACGCCAGGTCACTTTGCACGACAGAGGCCGAAATGACATCCAGGCCCTGCAGGGGGTGGGGTTTTCCTGACGACGGCATGGCTAACACAAAGATGTTTTCGTGCGTGTTTCTTCGTCCGTCTCGCCTGCTCTCTGAGTGCCAGACATCACCCGGGACTCGACTTTGATGATAGTTGCCCTACGCAAGCGCGATTTGGCCCCAAGTGTCCCGCCCTCCAAGCCCTCTTGAGAACGACGTCGATGAAAAAAAGGACGGCCTTGATCTCACGAGGAGAGGATGGATTTTGGCATGTGAGGCACGCAAACTGCAGATTGTGGACACTAACATGGACTTTATCAGGCAGTACGTCTTCTCTACACCTCTGGAAAGCACCCGTCCCCCCCTACCTCGTAGTACTAAAGCAGGCGTGAGCAGCTCCAGTGGCGACCCACGATCATCCTCTGCGTTCAGGTTGTTGTTGGCGTGTTCGTTGAGCGCTTCGATGATCCGGGCATGACATGCAAACGGTTCGTGATCCTTATCAAATTGCGCCTGAAATGTTCCCTCTAGTAGTACCCCCCAAAGGATGATCTGGAACCAAGTACCTCCACCTGTAGACAAGACCCGTTCCCAGTCGATCCCTCCTATAGACATCTCATTGTGCGGCAGTAGCCGCGTGGACGGTGCCAGTGACAGTTAACAATGCCACTTACTGACCCTCTCCTGAGTTTCTGGCGCTGGATAGCGAGCCGGACAGTGTGCTGCAGCCTCCGTCCTGATCATCGTTCTCTCAACGGTCCAGGCCATTCCTGTCGTGACAAAGGCTGCCCCAGCATCCCGTCATCTGGGTCACCCTGTGCATCTGACGCACGCCCCCGTCTTCACTGCCTTTTCGGTCCTGGCCTCCAGTTCCGCTGCCAGTAGCTTCAGGAGACAACCAAGCAGATGCGCCAAACACAGCACGTCCCACGCGCTTCTTGCTTCATCATGGTTCTGACTCTCTCTCTCTCTCTCTCTCTCTCTCTCTCTCTCTACAAGACACAGCCGCCGTCTGTACCGTCTACCTCACCGGGTCGTCCTTGCTGGCCGATTTCGAGCACGATCCCTGGTTCATGCGCAGGTGGACAACGCTCCAGGAGCTGCTCGTGCCTGTACACATCAATGTCATACAACGGGCATCAAGGCGTACGCCATCCAGCACTTGTGCCTCGCTCTGCCCGACGTGCTAGACATGACGGCGTGAGCGGACAATGCGCGATGGAGACGAGACGTCACCCACGCGGTTCTCCTCGGGATCTTCGACATCAGCATACCGATCAGGTTACGGATGGCAAAAGGGAAGAAGCACCTCATGGATTGGTCGTCCAAGACTATAGCGAGTGGTAGAACTTTGCCTGGATGCGGCCTTACCATTGTGTTCCCCGTGTCGTCCTGCGCGGCTACGAAGTGGACTGTCTGTGCCAGTCTCGTCTGTTGACGTGTCCGTGCTCGACCCCAAGGGACCTATCCAACGACCGTGGAATCTGGGGCACCCGTTTTACATGACGATGACGACCACGAAAAAGTAGTTCTCCCTACAAGCGACTGACGCTGTGCCCCTCACGACTGGGATTTACAGTCCATATGAAAAGCGAGAAAAGGTCGAGACAAGAAACATTCTCACCATACGTTCGTTGTAGCTGCAGCATCCTCTGAAATACAGGATACAGTGACACTAGCGGTATGTACTTTGGAATCACTAGCGCAAGAGACATAACACCTGTAGTGGGTGCTTCTTCGTTTCCTTTTGGTCTTGAGGAAAATTATCTCCATGTTCACCTTTTCCCATGCGCCTGCTCGGAGCTCCTCTGTAGCAGAAAGCCAAAGTAACCCTCCCCCGCCCGCAGTTCGCCCCAACCTGGCTCATCTGTTCAATTATAGTCGATAACCCCAATGGTCATCTCAGCACCCGGCAACATGCGTGAAAACAGCCTGATCTCGTCGACGGAAGCCTTGTGTGAGCATAATTGGACTGTGTATCTTGTCCCCCAACCCTTCTTGAGAGTAACGTCAATGAAGACGACCTTGATAATGATGGTGATCATAACCAAGAGAAAACAAACGATCCCTGCACAACTGATGGTGATACAGGTTTGGATGCAACACCTGGTTCCGGTGCTGTGCCCCATAGCACGCAGGCGAGGAGGGTAGTGCAGGATGGTCTTTTGCACGTTGACCCACCGATGCAAAGACGTCACATTCGTGGGCTTGAGGGATGACATGGGGCATCAACCTGGGGAATGCCTTTCTACCTTTTCTGGGATTGATCTCCATCTCTGAGCTGAAGACCGACACGAGCGAATACACGCCCCCTTCATGTGTCGACGTTTCCCGTCTCGAGGCCCAGGACAACTTCGCTGGGACCCTGTTTGGTCCTGGCAAGAATTTGCGTGAATCACCTGTGGACATTCTGGATGCATTAGAAAGCAAATCGAAGAGGTTCCCGTCTGCCTTGTCATTTTCGGCGCAAGGACATGTGATATTGAGTGCCTCCCGAGTCCGTGGCTCCATAGAACTTTATCCGTATGGGATCAAGGAGCTACTACCAATGGCCATCCTCTGCAAAACCACATGTCCTGCTTCAACTTGGAGAGAAAATGGGTGTTTGCAGGATACATGATACACATGTATGCATTGTGGAACCAGTGAAAGCAAGATCTAGCCATGGACAGCGGTTCGGTGGGTGTGATGCAGTCATGTCTCCACAAGTAAATCGACACTTGAACGTTTGTTTTGCGAGCATGACGAAGCGGTCGAGTTTTCTCCAACCAGGACCGTCCCATACGGAATGTAGGGATGTCATTTTCTGGTAGTTGAATTCACTGATTTCTTGCTAGGTATGGGCTAGGATAGTGTACTTGACGACGCCATTGACGATGGTTCGAGCAACATGTTCCTGGCACTGTTTTTCGTACGAGGGATGTCGTTCTATGTCTGCCTCCGTGATGGATTCGATGATGCTGGCATGCTGCTGTTTGGCGATGTCGCAGTCTATGAGGCGAATGGGGGTAGCATGGAGATCGATAAATCAGATAAGGATGTTTTTGCCAGTTCTACCCGCCCCGTCGTCCGTTCCTCTCCCCGACTCACACTGACCGCACGCCTTTCTTTTCGCAGACATCGCGCTATCTCGCGCAGTGCCGTATGATCAAGCGCACAGCCCCACTTTGGTCGGACCTCCTGGGAAGTCGACGACATTCCAATGAAGTTCACCTCTGTCTCAGCACATGGCTTCTCCCCTCCTTCCCAGTCCTCCCTTCAGCGTGACGACTTGCCCCTCCCAGAGGTCAATCCCATCCTGTTTGAAGAAACCCTTTGGTTTGGGAGCCACATGACAGCTGGATCAAGAACGCATCTCGCTTGTGTTGCAGCGGCTCAGGTTCGTGTCTACCCACGTTTATGGGACACATATAATTAATCCCAGGGACGGACACTCGTATCGGAATCCTATTGGGGTCCTGTAGGTGCCGCCATTATGTGGTGCCCGGAGCTGATGTGGTGCAGGTCCATGTGCCCAAGCGCTCAATGGTACAAAGGGGCTCTAAACTTATTTCAACTTGCCGTATAAGGATATTTCGTCCATCGTCCTCATCCTAACGTTATTAATTAAGACAACCTACAGAATGTAGCGTCTCGTCTCTCAGGTAACTCGCCGTACATAAACATAATACATGCAATAGGAACCACTGCGCGGAATCATTGGCTAATTCCCGATATGGTACTATTTTGTCGGACAACCTCATCCTTGAGCAACTCTCAACGTCAATGTGATCGGATGATCGAGTCCTGGAAAGAAAGACACCTGGATGTCCACTTAATCTCTCTACTTAAGCTACCTCAACCGACTCGTTACCACCATACTCGCACACCACTCTTCCCCAGCATGCCAGCTTTCATCGCAGAGACACCCAGAATTGTCACTCGCTACATCCTCAGACTCACTCTATACGATATGATTCAGTCATCTCATGACTTTGAAGATGTCAGGGCAGCTCTGAACGACCGGACAGCCTGGTCAATCGAACTAGTGAGTCCCTGCCTCAGGAGCTCTCACATTTGTACGAATGATTGTACAGTTTCGTAGCAACTTCGCGTAAGGCACCGTTGTCTTGTCTTTGCGAGCATCCAGGCTGACGATGGCTCGTAGCATCCATCTTAGCAGTGGCAGCTACTTCTTCATGTTATGCGCAATGTTCTTCTTGTTCACGGCCGAGAACATACACGTCCATTATCGTCGACTCTCACCTGCGGAGCTGAAGGTATCCTGCTTGCCCGCCATATAAAGTCCACCGCTGACCAATCGGCGTCCCAGGAACGCGCTGAGCAGATTGGCTACGCGACGTTTGCGATTCTCTTTGCTGTGCTTGACATTGGTTCCGTCGTCGTTCGCGTCGCCGGACTCGTTGCGTTATCTGGGTCCCCTGCACTTGCTGTGAACCTTGTCATAGTCAGCATGTCGCCACCGATCATCCTTCCGTTGCTGACCTATCCAACGAGACTTTTCAAGCGAAGAAAACGCAGATCCACAGGGGAAGTAGAGATAGAAGCGGGTACGGTAGTTGATGAAAATAGGAACTGAACTGGGTTGTGGTCTTGCCGATTGCGTTGTCTCAGAGTTTCAGGGAAGACAATTAGTAGGACACCCGCCAGGTGTATCATATACCTTCCGAAACCATATGATGAAGAATTAGGTCGAGAGTGAGATAAATATTTCATGAGGCATTGACTCCATAGTTGTGGTATGAGATCAGATTGATTGACAGTCAAAGCCACTCATACCCTTGGCACTTGCATAAATAAAGGTAAACATGACCTTGTAGTGTGTTTGCGGACCGCAATAACAACTCTACCGTCGTGACTAGAAGGGAGTGTAAGGTACTTGCTTTTTTTGGCGTTTTTGGCGCTCTTATTACCCCGAATTATGCAGCCGGGAGTGTGTCTACAAGCCCTTGATAGCAGAATTTCATATGATTATTGCGCGATTATTCTCTCACCTATCCCCACACTATACCGGACGCGCACAAACTCTACGTCGATCTCATACCATGGCCAAGTCGAATATCCACCATGGTGGTCCATTGAACTTCCAGGCTGGTCCCCTCGTCTGGATAGACTGTGAAATGACTGGATTGAATCCCAAACACGACAAACTCCTCGAAGTCGCGGTGAGTCAATGATTTCACTATTTTGGTGCGGGTATGAACTCGACGCGTATCGTAGGTGATTATCACTAACGGGAACTTGGATCCGGTGGACGACGGTATTGCATTCGTAATCCATAGAGACAAGTCGGTATTAGACAGGTATGTCCTCTCTCGTTCTCATGCACCTTTGGTTCAATTCACATCGACAAGCATGGATAAATGGTGTATAGAACAGCATGGCAAGGTAAGCGCCCTTCACTGTTATTGAGAATCCCATGTAGACCAAACTAGTCAGGTCTGACGACGGCATGCCTCGAGTCGCCACATGGCAAAGATGAAGTTTCAACTGCAGTCCTTGAATACATCAAGAAATGGATACCGGAAAAGCGAACGGGCGTGCTTGCAGGCAATTCAGTGCATGCGGATCGATCCTTCTTGGTGGAGGAAATGCCCGATGTCGTGGACTGGCTTCATTATAGGTGAGCATGGGGGTCTCCCGTCGTGTCCTTCTAATACCATGTTTATTTCAAGGATTGTGGGTGAGTTCCTCTTTCTCTTATGTTCGTGGTCGCAGTGTAACCAGGAAGTCAGACGTGTCTTCAATCAAGGTTGGTGTTAAACCTGATCCTAGTCTCGGTATCTTCCCATGATATCCCAGGAGTTGTGTCGCAGATGGTATCGAACAGATGCCCCATCGAAGATTTGGAGCGGTAGACATAGGTGTGTCTCGGTGTACGTCGGCGTGCATTTCTGGATGACCACCGTGCAGGGCGTTGGATGACGTCAGGAGTTCTATCCAAGGTGACTGTTGTGTCTGTGACTTGGTCACCTGGTTAATTTTTCTTGTAGAACTTTCGTGGTACCGAGAGAACATCTTTCGTGCTCCCTAGTATCGTGACTTGAATGTCTGCGTGCTCAGTTGCAATATGATCATGCCTCTGTATTTCACGCACTGAAGTCTGGCCTCGGTCCCGCGGTCTTCTTGTTGCAGTGCTCTCTAACCATCACAGTGATTCCACGCTTGTTTCAAGTGGCTGGGTGCCATGTAGGGCCTCGATGTGGCGTTGGTGCATCGGGCCTCGTCATTTATATACTGCCCGTTCTGAGTAGCTGGGTCCGAGTCCAACCTAGATGAAGGGCTATCCTTCGCCACGACACATTGGATCCTTTCCTGTCGAATGGCGACAGCGAGCAGCGTTGCGTGTTTCCTCCGTCTCAATCAGCCAGACGTCAGTTTGAGAAGCACTTTCGAATACATAGCTACGCCGTCACTTGGCGATAAAACACAAGGTACTCGGGTCGCTATCCTACGCCCATTCGGCACTCTAACCTCAAACTCGCGCCCGCGAGCTGACATCAAGTGTCAGAAGGTCCAATCAGGATGGGCACGTGGTAGATGTCCTGCACCAAGTCGTGTCTTTGTCTTTGTTGACGTGGGTCTGGGTTCCCTCCAGGCTGCCGCTCGATGTTGCCATGGAAGGACTTTCGTGCGCTGCTTGAATCGTTTCAGTCGACGCTCACACTTTCTCAGCGTTCAGCCGTCTATTCATAGGTGTGTAATACACCCGCCGGCCGTGTGGCTTCCGCATCCCAGAGGACGACAGACGTTCAGCTGCGACGCTTAGTACGCAGGCGTTGCAAGAGTCCGCTTGAGCGAGGCAGTATGTAGCGGTTCGACCAGCGTCCGCATCACCGTGTTCCGAGCCCTGAGGCGGGGGCCACCATCATCTCCTAAAGGTGGCTGTCCGTTGTACTACATGTTCTATGACGAACGTCGCCGTTCGCTGTATCGCAGAACCTATGTCAGAGATGCTTGTCGACGATTCAGAGTTTATGGACCTGATCACGTTTAGCGTCCAAAAGTGATCCGTCAATATCCCGGAGCTAATGGCGATGGTCAGCTTGCTCTGTTCTTCACTTCTGAGCGGGTTAACAGAGTTTGGGAATGCTTTCATTCGACTCAAAAATACTTTCTCTGCTCCGACACTCTGGGGATGAGCTGTATTGATGAGGAGAATGAACGCATTGATCACGCCCAAGGCTCTTGACTGTCTTTTTTTTTAGTCCTCGCTACATGAAGGCTGTCTTTGACAGCGGACGTTTCGGTTTGAAGATCCCCATGGTAAGAGCAGTGTCGTCGACGTCATTTGGATTTATTTGGGTGGGTTTAAATTGAGGTACACTTCAGTCACTTACTGTGTCACAGGGCTAGTAGATCCTTCTGTTTCTATGGAAAGCGGGACAGAGTTTCGTCAAGATACCTGGCTGCAAACGCTCAAAGGAAAACGATCATCACGTGTTGCCATTCTGTAAATGGCGCAGGTAAGTTTCACCAATAGTTTCAGAATCCAGAGAGACTAGCTTGCTGCGCATTCTCGTCTGACCTGTTTATTCAGCAGTACTGGTTAATTGCTATTTCCGCAGGCTCTTCGGACGAATGCATAAAAGGGTGACCATCATGGTTGATGCCGGTGTCCGCAACTGTAAATGCTCATGCGTTCAACTCGCGCAAAGAAACTCTCGTCGCTCGCTTTCGTTTCGCTCATTACTTTGGCCAAGGCAGTGCCGCGGGCGACATCGTCTGGAAACTGTGTGGGCAGCATCTCGTCACTGGATGACGTGAGCGCTGCAGTTCAGTGTAAAACTGTGAACATAAACGCGTTCGAAGTGCCCCCTGGGAAGACGTTTAGCCTCGACTTGTTGCAGGGGACGACTGTCAACGTTTGTGAGTAATTTACTTGGGATTCGTGTGGTGGGCGGTGCTCAAGACCTCAGTGGGAGAAATCCAGTTCGGTAACCTAAGCCACTCTGGTCCCTTGTTCGAGGTCATGTGAGTCGAGTACATTGAATGGGCTCAGTTCCTCTGCTGACATCACATGGTTGATGATAGAGGGGAAGATATCACATGTGAGCCTGATTCCGATATTCCTTCAGCTCAATTTCGTTGATGTATTTTTAGTCCATGGAAATGGGCATATCTGGAATGGCGGTGGTCCGTTTTACTGGGTAAATAACGATGTGGTGATTGTGTACCTCGGTGATGTCTAATCCGTCACAGGATGGTAAAGGTGGCAATGGAGGTGTCGCCAAGCCCTCGCCCATGATGAAGTGCGTACAATTTATCGAAATTGAGTAGTCCCTAACTTTATACGATAGCATCGGAATATCTGGAACATTGTCTGTACGTGGCTTCTTGCTATGGCATATGCAACAATTGATCATCCAATTCAGAATGTTCACGTCGTGAACTCTCCAGCAAGTTGCTTCGCCCTGAACAATCCTGGACCGCTGGTGGTCACTGGTGTCACAGTTGATAACAGTGAGATGACTGTGTCACTCGTGACTGGCACATTTCTTATCCTCTGCCTGTACAGGTCAGGGAAATTACCCGAACGATAGGAGTAATGGCCTACCTGCTGGTAGTGGCCGCTCACAATTATGCAGACGAACTTTAACATTGGGTTAACCCACAGGACGCAACACTGATGGTTTTGACGTCGCTGCCGACGACATTGTCATCAGAAATAGGTGCATATCAAAATTCCTACCAGTCCAGTTCATATTGACGATGAATTTAGTGTTGTTATCAACCAGGTATTTCTGAACACCTTGAACCCTGATGAACTTTTGGTGCATTTCACATCCAGGATGATTGCTTGGCTATCAATCGGGGCAAGAACATTGTATTCGAAAACAATTACTGCGCTTATGGTCACGGCGCATCTATCGTCAGTCGTTCATTTTGCTTCTTGAATGCATTGTTTCGGATCGTCAAAACCACAGGGTTCTATCTCTTCCAATGTCGTTGTTGAGAATATTCGCTTTATCAGCAACGAGTTTGTCAACAGGTGCTTCATTTCAGAGTGAAGAACCGAGGCTATCCCGATTGAATGGACAATTCACAGCACACAAGCAATCCGCATCAAGACTGACCAGTTTGCAAAGAACAGTTTGGTCACTAATGTTACCTATTCCGTACGAAGATGCACCATATCTACTGGTGTCGCACTGATTGCGTATCACTAGGGTAATGTCGCGAGAGACTGCACCTCGTATGCCGTGGTGATTACCCAGAGTTATCCCAAAGCTCCAGGGGCGCCTGGAAATGGCGTCATAATATCGGTGAGTCGCTTGGTCAAGAGCAGAACAGGCACTGAGCGGGGAATTTTAACAGGACGTCAACTTCAACCCAGATCCAACCGAAATTAGCGTTGTGAGTGGTGCTAAAACAGTCGTCATAGATTGTGGAGAAGGATCTTGTGCTGGTATGCTCTTACTTTTTTTTTTCTTTTTTCCAAAAGTGTATGATTTGAATAATTTCTACAGGGTATTGGGATTGGTCGGCCTTACACACCTTCGGTGGCGAGCGCGGCGAGACAAACAACATGCCTAAGATTAGCGGCTATAACCTGTAGATCGAACCTCTTCCTTGAAAATAGTTAGTTAATGTCGAAAACAGCACAATTATGAAGCAACTCTAGGTGTGTGATTTCTGGTCTGAACTCCGCTACACTCCTTCCGTTCGAGGTAGTTAGTAATCATATAAGCTCCCCTAAGTCATGGCTTCTTCGAGCCCTCTTTTTCCCTTGCTCCCCCATCTGGGTCGGTCCTGTGATGGATATCTCGATTTGCGACGGAGACGCTTGCTGGATCTGCCTCACGCCAGGTTCTTACTGTGACTGCGAACTCTCCAACACTTCTTGGTCGAAATCCTCATCTCAAGAGTCACTATACACTTTCGATGGTGGCGACGTCCTAAAAAAATTCAGCGTGGACGAACCTGTGATAGACAGGAGCGATTTTCCTGGGGACCCATTCGAAACTTCAGACCCCGAAATAGATGGCGTGATACAATCTCCCGGACGTGCCAGTGGGTCTCCGAACAACAATGACTTCGCCGAAAGGTGGGAATCGCCCGGCGCTATTCTCCCTCCAGAATCTTCGTCGCCCGTCGGTCTCGACGCCGACTCGCCGTTTTCGATGCATTCGGCTCTGCCGATGCTGCGCCGCGAGGACCTCACCAGTCTGGACCGACACCGGTCTTGTCTGCCGTTTGACAATGGGAAATGGCGTGTCAAAGCACCATTTAACGACCTGATCAACTCGAGCGCACATACGACCACGACCACGACATCGATGAGTCTCTCTCTTCTTCCGTCCAAGAGCAACTCCTCGATACCCGGCGCTCAGGGATCCCTTGATGAAGGCCGGTCTGCGATGGGCAAACAACGCGTTCTGGTAGACATGCGCGATGTATGCGTGGTGGCAAGTCAAGCGTCTATCAAAAGAAATGGCGATCTTGAAAACCTAGATAAGATCGACAGTGCCTCTGTTCTCCGGGGCCCCGTGCCTGCTTCCCGGAGGAAAGCGATTTTCTCTAGTCCTACCATTCTCGACTTGGCGGTGCCAACTGGACTGGAACCAATTTCGTCCTACCGCGACGGTACCGAAAATGAAGGGCTTCACGACATCAGAACCAGCAGCGGTAACGATACCAGAAGATACGACGTTCCCTCCAAAATCCCTCCTTGTGGAGTGTCTATCGTCCCGCTTTCCTATCCGGCTCAGACTACGATGGACAATCGTCTTAAACGACGTCTTTCCTCGGTAGACCCTCCTGCGGAATCCAAGAAAGCGAAGCTCGATCGAACCATGTCTCATGTTTCTTGCACTAGTAATTTGAGTGTCCAATCTAGATACCAGGCCACGGAACCCGCGAGTCTACGACGCGCGCAGTCATTGAAGTCGGAAGTCTCTGAAATTTCTACGTGCTCATTAGAGTCCCAGGTACGTCAATGATGATCAAGGGCATTTCCATGCACATATATGTGTCCTCTCCTCCCAGGATTCACCCTTTTACCCCTCCCCTTTGAGTCAACACGCGTCCCGATCTTTCTCGGACAAGGCCTATCCACCGACGGTTCCGAGCACTCCGCTCCCTAACTCTGCAGACTACGCTAGATCGAAGGCGAATCCTCTAGCTCGAACACTCGCAATCCATCGCCGCAGGTCCTTGGAAATATCCGCAATTCCTCCAGTTCCTATTATCGCACCTCCCGAAGGTATCATGACCACGATTGTCCGTTGCGCTGAAGACCAAGCGATTGACCGTATCGAGGCACTTCTCCTCAGGGAACGTTCGGAGCGCAAAAGGGACGGCTTAAATGTTCACGATGAGAAACGCACGAAGCTATTAGAATTAATGTACCGGACCGATCGAGCCCTTCCGCGACGAGGCAGTGCAAGTACCTCTGACTCGACTGTCAACTGCTACCAATGGGAAGAGGAGAGTACGTGCTCTGAAATAGAGTCCCAGGAGAGCCAGCAGTCGGTGCCGAGCGCGGGCCTCAAGACCCTCTCCGAGCAGCATCGGCTTTCCAATCGGGAATTGTGGTCCTACGCATTCGGTATCACGAACGACCTTCGTAAAGAGATTACAGGCTGGATACTCGAGGTATGGTCAACGTCCACGTGGATCGCATGTTGACACGAACGTTACTTTGATTTCAGAAAGTCCCGAAAGAGCCGGTTCCTCTTGAAGGAGATGAGCATCGCAGCGATTACAATCTTTACGACGAGCTCATGAACTCACGCCAGACGCGATTTCAGGCGGCGCAATTGTTTCATCGGTACTTTCTCCTCCCTGAGAAGGTCAAGTACTGGAGAGAAGCCTGCAAGTACGACTGTCTCCAAGAGGAATGGTGGGAACTGCATGACTCGGAATATGAGAGAAACATCTGGGACCTTGCGGTCGCATGCATGGCATTGAGCGTCAAGGTATACGTTTGTCTGTTTTTCATTTGGAAAAGCAACTCAGTGGTCGATTAGCTTCATCGTGACTGCCTCTCGCCTCTCGGCCCGGTGTTCACTGCTGATTTTCTGGACCTGGCACCCTATCCAATGACGCATGAGATGTTTGAAGTGAGTCTTCGACGATCTTAGTTGGCGCAACTGCTGGTCCTACCTCACCAGGTCGCAGAACGTGATATCCTGCGCACCTTCCAGTTTCAGCTGAGGAGCTGTACCCCACAAGATGTCTTGGACGAGCTATGGAACGCATCGCCTACCTTGCGCAAGGTGACAACACCGGTCGGATGGACAGTCGTCCAATGCGTGACCTGGGATACGTTGGTCGAATCGCTCCTCGGTAAGAATCAATCATAGCGATGCTCTAATCTCTCAAGTGTAGAAGAACCAGACATGCTGCAATTTCCGGTAACCTTGCTGACGGCCGCGGCGCTCGTCGACGGCTTGACTTTCGCACTTGCGCGTCAGTACAAGAAGGAAGCGGACGCGAACATCTGCAAGTGCAAAGCTTTAGCCAAGGGTGTTGTCTCCGAGTCTACCTTCGATGATATTGAGGCGACGACGTGGCAAATTTATCTCTTCGAGGCCAGTCGAGTGGTGGATGACGTCATTGTCGATGTCGGGGACGTGCTTCATCTTTCCAAGGTGCGTCGTATTGTCCTTGCATCAACTATGGCTGACTGTGGCCTGCAGGAGGAAGTGGATGAATGCAGAAAGTGGTTGAGCGATGTCGGTAGATGGTAATCCTCCGCTCATCCATTGGACACTCGGACTGGTGCTTTGTGGCCTTCCTAATTTGTACATATGATGACGTCGTCCAAACGACGGTATATTAACCAGACGATATTTTTTTGGGCAACTTGAAGATATGGAAGAATCGAAAAAGCTTGAAACGGGAGAAGAAGTGTCGCGAGCGGTCTCCTCTCGCTGGATGAACTTTTGCTGACTGCGTCACAGCTGGAATTGGGGCGGCGGGAGGCCCACCGGCAGAATTATGGACATTGTCGAGAACGGCACTGCCGAGGTGACGAGCAAGAAGGTGTGCACGCGCCGCGTCCGTTCGTCGCACGCACGTTGCTGACACGCTTGCTCCGTAGGGTAATGTGGTGAGTCGGAAGGCGAAAGAAGCCGATCCTGCTGTCAAGATTACTCGCGAGGGTGTGCGTGTCATGTCCGTCTGTAGGGGCCCTGTTGACTGTCGGCACAGAACGACGTTGTCAAGCTCGCACACGAGTTGAACAAGGTGGACGAGCAGTGAAGGATGGTCGCTACGACGCCAGGCGTTGTTATGTTGAACTCTTATGTACACCGGCGTGGGAAGAATGCAATTTGGACGAGCACTTGACCAGCGGTGAGAATTTAGAAACCAAGTCGCTTGGATCGCCTTCCGTTCTCTTCTTGTTCTCGCTCTCCTTGTCTCTTGTACTTCTCGTTTACGACCGCCAGGATATCCACGACCGAACCGTCTCACCGGCTTGACCTGCTGCTGTCTCTTTTCTTCCTGCTCTCGAGTCGTTTCTTCGCTCCATCTATACCCGATACCAGCATCCGCCAACTAATATTCTATCTCGTGTAAAATCTGTAAGATCGGTCTCGGTGACTTTTTTCGATCTCAAAACATGGCCCCGGGACCCAAGACGGGTCTACCGCTCTTTCTCGGTCTCGAACTCGCCACCGATCAGCTCCGCGCATCGATCGTCGACGAGAGCCTGGAGCTCGTGGGGGTCGAGTGTGTAGACTTTGATTCCGAACTCCCTGAATATCAGTGAGTGACCTTGCTTCCGCCTCACCACGTCCCCCCGCAGTTTCTGTACCGCCTTCGTTTCATCTCACTGCTGTCCGCCCCCGCCGAACTCATCCATCACGCGTACCAAGTAGTGCTGACTCTCGATCAGGACGCAGGGTGGTATATTCACGACGCCAGGGGACGCTTACACGACCCCCATCGATATGTGGGTCAAGGCCCTAGGTGCGCCATTTCGCGCGGAATCAAATTTTTTAACATATCGACGTACTAATTTGGACTTTTTTATAATTCCCTCGATCGTAACCTTATTTGGCACGTGCTCCCCGACCTACACACCACCACCTCTGACTCGTCCAGACTTTCTCCTCGAAAAGCTGTCCAGAAATTATGACGTGACAAGAATAAAATCGATTGGCGGTTGTGCTCAGGTGCGTTTCTGGCGCCGTTGCCGTCTAGTTGGCTCTTTTGTCCGTCGGTCATCCCAACCCAATTGGTCGTAGCATGCCGTCGTCTGGTGGAAATCAACCCCGATCCCTTCGTTCCCCGCGCTGGACCCGCGACTTCCGCTGCACTCCCAACTTCCTCCAAACACGTTCTCGCTGGCCAACACCCCCGTCGCCCAAGACACGTCTGCGCACACCCATGCGTTGGCGCTCGAGGCGCTCCTCGGCGGCCCTGACATCATGGCGGCGCGCGTCGGTACGTGTGCCAACGCGTCGATCCTCGCGGCGCAGCTGCTTCGCATCCGCGAGTCTTGGACGTCGGACGTGTGGGCACGCACGGGCAAGGTGCAGCTCGCGAGCACGTTCATCGCGAGCATGGTCGTCGGCGAGTGGGTCAACATTGGCGAGGCAGAGGCGTGTGCGACTGGTATGTGGACGCATACCAGCGGTCAGGGCAGCCCGGCCCATGGCCACTGGGATGAGGGCGTCCTCGAGATCGTCGGTGGTAGCCGGGAGGAGGGGCGGAGGATTCGGGGATGGCTCGGCGAGGTCGACCTGGCAAGCGGTCGGAAGGTCGCCAACATATCGCGGTATCTGTGCGAGAGATATGGGTTTGAGCCTGGTACGTGCTGCACATACTTGTGCGGGTGTTCGAGGTCCATTTATGCTCTTTCCCCTCCCCCCCATAGATACTGTCGTCACACCATTTACGTCTGATTATCTTTCCGTATATCTTTCTCTTTGTCCGTCGCCTGGAGACGCCGTGCTATCGTTTGGGCCCATGGATACGCTCCTCACACCCGCACAACACTATCATCCCACTCGACTTTACAACCTATACCCACACCCAGCACAAGATGTTGGAGAAAAGCGAAGATATATCGCCATGCTGACGAGCAGGTGAATCCGTTCTTCTCGACCGGCTTCTTTCCACGGTTTACCAAACAGTCTGGTCTAGAAACGCCGACGTTCCTCGTGCCTTGGTTCGAGACATGTATACCAAGAGTTGGAGCGCCTTTGATCGTCTAGTCGCCATCGTTCCTCCTGGTGGCTCCATTGGGTGCGTTGCTGTCCTTCCGATGTCGATTCCAAGTCAATTCTGCATATAGGCTCGACGACAAGCTCTTCAGCTTTTGGTTGTTGCAAGGAGATAGCTATCCACTGTCCCACGTCAAGGGGATTTACCGCTTCGAGACGGGCATCAAGGTCAACGAATTCAGAGACCTTCGCGCCAATCCGCGGTGTCTTCTCGAAAGCCAAGTGCTCTCGTTCCGTGTCCGATGGTCGCGGATGATATCGACCGGGGTGCTCGGGTCCACCATCAACCGCAACCGTGGAAATGTGCAGACGCCTGGGCCAAGTCCGGTCGCGACGTCTGCGCCGAGCAGTCGAGCTGCAAGTCTTGGGCTCCAGTTCGATCCGTACGATTTCTCGCCCCTGCCAGCTCGGATGTTGGTCTCGGGGGCGGCAGCCAACTTTCCTTCCGTCGCCAATCTGGTCGGGGACGTCTTCAACGCACCGGTGTTCATGCCCAGCTCGCAGGTAGACTCTGCGCAGGTCGTGCCCCATCGCAACGCGCCCGCGCCTGGTTTCCCGAGTCGGGCGTCTCTCGGTGGGGCGTACTTTGCGCGCTGGGTCTGGGGCAAAGAGCGTAGTTCTGCGAGCGGTGGTCCGGGGACTGGGCGAGGGCTGGGAGGGTTTGAGGATGAAATACGGAGGCTGCATGGGAAGCGGTGGGTTGCGTCTGGCGGTACACCGCTGCGCACCAACGTGAACGGGCCGCTGGGGGGCAACGGGGGGAGCGGGGGCAACAGCGGGAGCAGCACGCCGTTTGGGCACCCGCGGTCGAATCTCGGGTCTTCCATCGTTGTGGAGGAAGAAGAGGAGGAAGTGGAGGAGATGGAGCGCAGCGGGGGGGCGCTGACTGCGTCGGTGTTTGCGGGGGGCTTTGCAGATCGAGATCTCGGGCGGGACATTGGCCGAATGCGGACGCTCACTGGATCGACCGTGGACACGACCACGACCACGACCACGAGCGCGGGGTCGGGGTCGGGTTCGGGTGTGCCGCCGCCGTCGACGGCGTTCACGACGCCTGAGCTGAGTGGCGGGGCGAGTCCTGGGTCGAATGGGGCCGCGGTCGTGCCCCAGACGACGAGTCTTACGCCTGTGACGGCGATGCCGACGGCGGACTCGGAGGCGCAGATCGGACTGGCCAAGGTAGCGGAAGCAGACGTGGACGCGTTCATGACCTATGCGGCCATCGTTCCCGAGTACTGCAGGCTAGAGAGTATGCTGTGCAAAGCGCTCGTGTAATCGACCCGTCTTGCGTTGAGATCATCATCTGTATAGTAGGTACCATAGCCAGTGAGCTGACCGTGGGCGTGGCTGCCGTGCTGGTCGCTGTTATCTGATCCATGATGGTTATCGACCCCTGAAGTACTGAATGCCCAGCGATCGATAGGGGACCATGTACGCCGCCTCAGCTCCACCGATGCGGCATCGATGGGCACATAAAAGACGGAGGCGTCCCCTCGCGCTCGTCTCCTCGTCGCATCCATGGCCTGCATCCAAGACAACGCCATCTACAGCCTCACCAACGTCAAGGGGGGTACCTGCATGGACCTCTCTGGCGCTGACAACCGCTCCAGTACGTCGCGTTCCGCCTCCCTTGGCCGCCTCCTCGTCTCATTCCTTTGAACAGTCATTGGCTACGGGTTCCACAACGGGCCCAACCAAGCGGTGCGTCCCCTGTCTCCCTTTGCTCGTCGTCGTGACTCACTCGCCCATTCGCTCGATTGATTGATTCGCGGTGGACGTACAGTGGATCTTTCAAAAGACGCAGGACGGACGCGGGTATAACCTCAAGTCGGCCGGGAGCGGACAGTACGTCGCGCCCGAGGGCGACCCCACGGACGGCCGAAAGCTGATTGCGACGGGGACGCCGTATGCGTGGCGCGTCGAGGACGAGCCCGGCGAGGACAGTGGCGTGAGGTGCGTCGTCGGTGTTTCGTGTTTCGTGTGCGTGTGAAAGGGTGGTGACCCGCATGGACGATGTAGGCTGTCGGTGCCAGACACCCCCTTTTGCGTGGACCTGTCTGATCATGGGAACCCGACGCCCGGGACGCCTATTGGGCTGTGGGGTCGCTGGGAGGGCAAGAATCAGGTCTGGAGGTTGAACAAGATTCAGTAGAGGTGGACGGTGGTGTGCGTGTGTGTGTGTGTGTGGGTTCACTTGTACGAATAGGGGGTGGGACGTGGTGTGTGCATCGTGTGTGATTCGCGTCGTGTGGAGTGCAATGACCGAGCCGTTGAAGTCCTGGACATCTCGAGTGTAGCGTCACATCATGGCCGGTGTACCGTGCTCACTGGCACATGTGTCCGAGGGGGGGGGGGGGGGGGGGGGGGTGGGCCGGGGGGGTTAATTTTTTATGCTGCGGCAAGGGCGTCGGGGTGACCCCCGCCAAAACAAAAAATAGG
>JBBPUK010000408.1:0-18957 GCA_038094635.1 Tylopilus cervinicoccineus
TTGTAGCCTAGAATGGGATCTTTATTTCATATGCCAACAGTCTAGGGTTAGGGTTAGTTGTTGTCTGGGAATATTGCCATTAGTGCAAAACATGCAAACATTGGGACAATTGTTTGAGCCACTGTACCCAAGTAGAGCCCTCGCCGGCTCATCTGTTAGGCCGGTGATGATGAGGCTGTGGGCGTGCTTGCTGATTTCAACACCAGAATGCTCTACAGTCTCTACTACTGATACAACCCTAAACCAGAGAGCATCTCACTTGAAGGTAAGCTTGAGTGTTCGTAGGTCACAGTAGATGAAGATGGAGTAAGGGGCTTGTATGGTGCCTATATTATCCCTTGCTAAGGCTAGCTAGTAGAGGGGAGAACACCAAGAGAACAAGCTGAGGGCTTCAGCATTGCTCCTTGGACTTTATATACTATCCTACTATATAACCTCCTGGGCATGGACCAACTATCTAAGTATGGTAATTCTCCTGCTATGGTCAAACCCTTGACCCTTATCTATGCCTCATGGTGACAGCGATTAGCAATTCTGTGCTACCACAGCAGAGATTAACTACCACCTTCTGTGTGGCGTCTTCTATCAAAGAAGAGAAGAGAAGCATCTGGAAAGATCCGGATGAGCGGGAATTAAAGGGCGCTGGGTTAGGGCGCAAATGAAGAGCGGAAATGAAATAAACCCAAACAGGAAACTAGTTCCCACACATTAGGAGCGCAATAGATTCTAGAACCTACTACCAAGGGCAACAGGTGACGGCAAAGGCCGTACTTCATTACCTGTGCTCTGTCTAGGTGGTCTTTGGACTCTTTAATACCTAGCGTCTCCTGGCATCATCATGTGACTAGTCACATGGGCTGCAAATGAAGTAAATGCATCCGGGCACGAAGAGAAAAGAAAACAAGAAAAGAATAAAATATACCCATAGTGTGACGTGACCGTAACACTACCCCCCTCCTAAGGCTTGGATTCCCAGATGAGCCAGGCGCTCATGGAGCACTGGCTGTATCCAAGATGTTGAAAGGGAGGCCCCGCTCTGGCAGGTCAATGAGAAAATTGGACCTATTAAATAAAAGGAGAAAGTCCAGCGGGTCAATCACGAGTAACTAAGGGGCAGAGGGATGGGCACGGTGGAAAGCCTTTAGTGCTTCCTTCACATTACCAAGGTTCTCAGTAGGCTCCCAAGTCCTATCCTCATTCCCAAAACCCTTCCAGTGGACTAAATATTCCAAGTGCGTCCTGTTCTGGCGGCTAGCCACCAAATAATCTACTTCCCACTCAAAGTCTCTGTCCTTGATAACAGTAACTGGGCCCAGGCATTGAGAGACTTGCCCCTTGAGACATTCCTTATAGAGTTTCACCTGGGAAACATTGACCATAGGGTGGATTCGTAGCGTCTTCAGTAGTAATAACATAACCACATTTGGGCCTGCTAGGGTGGTGATCTTGTATGGCCCTAGCCAACGCTCAGTCAATTTCTTTGAAGCTCTTGTGAGCCTCAAGTTCTCCATTGAACACCAGACTAGCTGGCCAATTTCATAAATAGGGGCATCAGAACAATGCTTGTCTGTCTGTTCTTTCATTTTCTCCTGAGCTAGCAGAAGGTTATGACGCACTTCTTCCAAGGTTGCAGAGAACTCATCCACTGCGGGGGCCATACTGCTTCCGGCAACAGCTTTGGTGCCCAACCACATTGGATAAGTATGGGTGAGAGAAAACGGAGTCTTTTTCATAGAAGAAGATACCTTGGAGTTAATGCTATACTGTGTGATCGGAAGCCAGTCTGACCATTCTTCTTGGCGGTCAAAGCAATACATTCTCAAAAACTTCCCGATCTCCCAATTAGCAACTTCTGATTGCCTGTCCGTTTGCAGGTGGAAGGCGGTTGAGAGATGTGTCTCAATGCCGAGTTGCTTATTAATATTTTGCATCACCTGTGATGTGAACTGCAGACCTCGATCCGTAGTTATGGACTTTGGAAGACTGTGATGCTTCCATATGTGTTGCATAAATAACTTGGCCATGTCAACGGTGCTAATTGCCTTGGTGCACAGGATCAGCTCAACTTCCTTGCTAAACCAGTCAACCACTGTCAAGATGGTGTTGAATCCATGAGAGAGGGGGAGGTCAGTAATGAAATCTGCTGTGATATCCTCCCATGGACCGGATGGGACCAGTAAAGGAATGAGCCTGCCGGCTGGTGCAGCACCTGTTCCCTTGAACCGTTGGCATGTGTCACATCTAGTGACATAATCTTTGACAAAAGTGGCAAGACCAGGCCACCAATAATTACGTTGTAATGCTTCAAGCATCTTTTCTTGTCCTGGGTGCCCCATAATGGGCATATCGTGGTGCTTCTGAACGACTTCCATCCAAAGCAGTAATGATTTGGGGATGTACACTCTTCCATGGCAGTCACTGAGGCAGCCATCATGCTCCTCCTGGATACCCCACTTCCTTTTGAGATCTCTTATATCCCTTTCTTGTAACTTACACATTTCTAGGAATATTTTATGTCTAAGTTGGACCCCTTCATCCATAATTGAGAGTGTGCCCTCTAGGGGGGTTGCTCTAATCTTGTCTGGGGAAATAACAATTATCCCTTTATTATCTTCTTCGATTCCTTTGGCATGGTCCAGGTGACAACTTAATGCGTCAGCCTTCGCCATCGAGGCGCCAGGTTTGTATACCCACACCATGTTGAATCAGGTAAGATATTGTGCCCATCGTGCTTGGCAGCGATTCAGATCTTGGCACATCATGAAGAATCTTAAGTTATTGTGGTCATTCCAGACCTCAAATGGTAACTTAGCTCCTTCTAGGTAGTGCCACCATTGCTCTAGTGCTTGGATGATGCCTAGCATCTCCTTATCTGCAATGGGGTAGTTCCGTTCTTCTGGGGTCATGGAGTGGCTAGAGTATGCCACTAGATGCCACTTATCTCCTTTTAGAATACTTAAGATAGCCCTGGTTGCATAATCCGAGGAATCGCTTTCTACATGGAATTAACAATCAATGTCGGAATAGGCAAGGATGGGTGTGGTGGTGAAGGCTTGCTTCAACATGTCAAAAGCATGCTGGCACACTTCATCCCATAGGAAGGCTTTGTCCTTCTTCGTCAGGTCATGGAGTGGTCTAGCCACCTTACTATAATCAGATATGAACCTGCGATAGAAGTTCACCAATCCTAGGAAGCTTCATACATTCTTGACTTTTGCAGGGACTGGCCATTTCATTATGGCATCCATCTTAGCCAGGTCCATTTTTATCCCTTCTGGAGAAATGATCATTCCCAAAAAGTCTACCTCCTGGACACGGAAGAAACACTTTTCTGGCTTCACAAATAGATTGTTTTCTTCAAGGCGTCTGAGGACTTCTAGCACGATTCGATCATGTTCTTCTTGATCGTCTGTCTTTGTAAATATCATTATGTTATTGATATAGATGATGCAAATGTCATCCATATCAGCAAAGATCTCGTTCATCATCATCTGGAAGGTGGCGGGGGAGTTGCAAAGTCCAAAATATATTATGAGTGGCTCAAACGCTCCTTTGAATGTGACAAAGGCTGCTTTCCATTCGTTGCCCTTGCAGATTCGGATGTTGTTGTATCCCCATTGGAGATCCATTTTTGTAAATAACTTCACCCCTCTTAGTTTATCCACTAACTGGGAGATCAGCGGAAGCAGATAATTATTTTTGACAGTATGCTCATTAAGGTAGTGGTAATCCTGTACCATGTGCTTCTTGCTGTCTTTCTTTGGAACAAAGAAGACCGGAGAGGTTTGTGGTGACTTAGAGGGCCATATATACCCCTTGGCCAGCTAATCATCTAGAAAAGCTTTGACCTCTTCTTGTTCCATTATCAATAGGGGGATGAGATGACCCTTCTTAGAATTAAAAGTTTCTTTTAGGTCGATCCCATGATCCCATGGTTTTCTGACTGGCATGCGTTTGCTTTCCTTCTTTGAGAACCATCCAAAATACTTCTGATATTCGTGAGGAACCAGTTCCTCAACCATCTTTTCCCTTTTTGGTTCTTGTGCTTCTAGCACCTTTATGGTGGCGTGGATCTGGTATTGAAAGTCTTCTTCCTCCTTTTCCAGAATGCGGAGTAGCACCGGCTTATCCTGTAAGCGATGGCAGTGTCGAGGGCAACAGGTCATTTTCACCGTGCCCTTCAACCAATCTATCTCAGGGTTGTGGCATTTTAACCATTCATATCCCAGAATGAATTGGTTCTTCCCCAAGTCTGTTACTTCTGCTGTAATTTTTTCTTGGTGTCTCTGGAATTCCAATACTAGTTCTGCAGCATGGGTGATACTGCCTGCCGAATTCTTCATTCCATCCATGTTGTAAACAGATATTTCATGGCGGAGTTTTACCAAAGGGAGTTTGACATCATCGGCCCATTTTCGATCCACAAATACTGCGTTGGCACTGCTGTCTAGCAGGGCTTCTGCTCTTATGTAGTTCTTTTCAGACCTTTCCATATAGGGCGCAATGCGAATATTGAGAAGTATTTCCTTGTCTATCTTTAGGTTCCTAACAAAGATATCATCTGGGAAAATGACATTTTGCTTAGGATGGGGGTAAGAGGAATTAAGCCCAGGTTTGATGTCTCTGGTGAGCCCCATAGGGGACCCCTCTGACGGCTGCATAAATACTTCCTTTTCTGTTTCCTTGGTTGTTTCTACCGAGAGGTTAGAATATCTATTGGGTGATATGCCTTCGGGGTTCCCGGGACTCTTTAGGCATGGCCTTTTCTCTTGCTGGCAAGACCTTCATAGTTCCTAAACCAGGCCCAGGCTTCTTCAAAGTTCATTTCCCTTACCATTTTGGGTAAGGGGCGTTTGAAGGGGTCAACCTCCTTTCCTTTTTCTTCCCGGTTTGGTCCGGGTGTAGTGGACTTACCAGTGCTCTGGACTAAGGCCAAGGACGCCATGCCCACATCAGTGTTCTCTTCTTTGTCCGAAGGGACTTCTTCCCAACAGATGACCTTCCTCATTTTCTGGCTGGAAGGTGTGGCTGGCACCCAAGGTTTCCATTTGGAGCAGACATTCCAGTGTCCACCCCTAAGGAAGTTGCACTCGGGGCACTTCATGATGGGGTTTGTACACTGTTTGGATCAATGGCCCATTTGTCCGCATCTAAAGCAGACTTCCCTGCCATCACTTTGTGGCCTTGATGGGTGTCTTTCTGCCGCATTGATGTCCATTGCGTTTGGATTGTGTCTCGGGGCTCCCAAGTTCCTCTGCACTCCCCGTGCAAGAAGCTTCATCAGATCTTCCCGCTCTCCTTGGATTTGGAGTTCTTCCATAAACTCCTCGAGATCCTCGGGGTAACCCTTAGCCCAATGGTATCTCTTCACGATTCCTTAATCTGCATGCTTATACAGCAGATCAATGCACTGGTCAATCGGTAGCGCAGCTACCAATTGATGGGACTTAAACTTTGTGAGGAAGGAGATCATATCACTCCTCCCTTGCGTGAGGGTGAGTAGCTGTTGCTTATGCCACTCCTTGTCGTTTACTGGCCTGAAATTTGCCAGCATCATCTTCTCAAATGCCTTCCAGGCTGGCCATCCCGCTGTTGCTACTGCCTGGCTTATTGTCATTGCAAGGTGGGCAGCGTTCCCTTTCGTCATTCTGGATACCACAGCTTTCACTGCGGTCTCGCCTGGGAGGGCGGCAGAGTTCTCCTCCTTCCACATGAGCATCTTGGCCCACCATTCATTGAAGGTGCGGCCCCTTTGCCCTTCAAAGGTTCCGGGGTCTGCAATTACTTTGAACAACTTGGGCACACTTGGCCCTGCAGTTGCTCCGCTGGTCACTGCCGGTCTGGTGGAGAGGGTTCATACTTGGTCGACCAAAGTGCCGACCGTTGCTTCAAGATCTTTTATTTTTCCGGCCACTACAATGAGCCGGTTGCTTTCTTGGGTGACCCTTACTTCAGCCTGGGCCAGGTGGTTAATCAGATTTTGTTTTTCGCCTTCAACTCCAGTGAGGTAATTTCCTAGTTCTACTACCAACTTCACCCAATCATCAGTTCCAGCTGCGAGTTGGGAGATGATGTTGATGAGGTCTTGGGGCAGCAACATTGTTATTGCTTTTCTTTCTAAAAGTACTTTACTTTCTTGGTCGGTCTCAATCAAATCCTAGATCCTAGCAGGGTCTGTCTACTTATTTCTTTCTCGTACTTCCTTCTATTCCTTTTCCTAGGTGCTGGGGGCTCCTGCACCGGTTCAGGTTCTAATGAGGGTGTGCGAGAGTTGATATCCAGCATGAACGGGTGTTCGGCCGGGGTGGGGGTTGAGCAGGCGGTGGATAAAGGGGAGTTCCCGAATACTCAGTCTAACTCCTGCTGGTGGCGAAATAGGTTCCACTCGTAGTCCAACCACTCATCGTTGAGGTAGGGATCTTGTGCTAGGGGCGGTAGGAGGGAACACCGTGGGGGTGGTGAGGGTAAGGCAGTTGAGCCGACAGATGGCCTGTCGATCTCTTCTTGGTGAAAGTAAAGTATGGAGTCAACTGACAGCACACTGCTAGCAAGGTCCCTGGGGTTGTTCTCGACCCAGGTACTGGAAAATCCTACTTCTGGCTGCTCTAAATAGCCCCAGAAGGTGATACAACCCCTAGAAACAACCTAAGGACTCGGCCCTAGGAAGACACATATAGGAGCCGTGTAGTCGTGTGGCCGAGGACGTCTTTAGCCACAGAGGACCACCTAACCCACTAACCCGAGGGAACACCCCGAGCTAGGGCTCACTCTAATGTGGGGGAAAACCACAAGAGAACAGACTGAGGTTGCCCTCAGCTGTCCCGGCCCCTTATATACCTTAGCGTATATACATCATGTGATCTAGGCTACTACTATAGTAACCGGGAACCCTAGACCCTTGTCACCACATGACACCCCCTATTCATAACTGGACCTTACCCGGACTGCGCACAATCCACAGTGATGCGCCTTACGCCCAAGTGTGACCATGTGGATCAGGTGTGGTATCAAACCCTAAGACCTTCATATCCGCACTGTCCGCGCTCCAGATCCCGTTCCTTCCGCGGGCTTACATATTGCCGCCGAGATCCACGTTGAGTGATTCATGAGCCTATTGCAGTTATGCCCTTGCGGCCGTAACAGAAGGCTTCTTCGAAATGCCTCTCTGACTCCACCTGATGTTCTCTTGTCAGGTACTCTGCTAACTCCTGTAATTGTACTACGGGGAGGTCTAGATCGCCTTGGTCGTTCAGGTCTTCTACTACTACCCAATTGGCTACTAGAAAATGGTATACAATCTGTAGGGCTAGGGGGAGGGCAGAGGGTACAGACAGCACTTGATGTCTATAAGAGGAAGGTGGCTGTGTGAGCGTCCACTTGAAACTTACTTCTCCTAGGTGATGAGGCTAGGAGGTGCAAGGTACGAACATTAGAGCTTATTCTAATGATACAACCCTAAATCAGAGAGTGTCTCACTTGAAGGTAAGCTTGGGTGTTCATAGGTCACAGTAGATGAAGATGGAGTAAGGGGCTTGTGTGATGCCTATGTTATCCCTTGCTAAGGCTAGCTAGTAGAGGGGAGAACACCAAGAGAACAAGCTGAGGGCTTCAGCATTGCTCCTTGGACTTTATATACTATCCTACTGTATAACCTCCTGGGCATGGACCAACTATCTAAGTATGGTAATTCTCCTGCTATGGTCAAACCCTTGACCCTTATCTATGCCTCATGGTGACAGCGATTAGCAATCCTGTGCTACCACAGCAGAGATTAACTGCCACCTTCTGTGTGGCGTCTTCTATCAAAGAAGAGAAGAGAAGCATCTGGAAAGATCCGGATGAGCGGGAATTAAAGGGCGCTGGGTTAGGGCGCAAATGAAGAGCGGAAATGAAATAAACCCAAACAGGAAACTAGTTCCCACGCATTAGGAGCGCAATAGATTCTAGAACCTACTGCCAAGGGCGACAGGTGACGGCAAAGGCCATACTTCGTTACCTGTGCTCTGTCTAGGTGGTCTTTGGACTCTTTAATACCTAGCATCTCCTGGAATCATCACATGACTAGTCACATGGGCTGCGAATGAAGTAAACGCATCCAGGCACGAAGAGAAAAGAAAACAAGAAAAGAATAAAATATACCCGTAGTGCGATGTGACTGTAACAACTACTTGCTGCCATTTGTTCGACTGATTAGATACCCTTGTATCATGTCTGGATGCTTTTCCTCTTGCCATTTTGTTTGTTTGTTCTTTTTCTTTTCTTCCACAACAATTCTTATATTCTAGCAGCCTCATTAATTGATTGTTTCATCAGCCGCTCATTGCCCAACCACAGTGCACTTGTTATCACTTGTTCCACACCATACCATGCATCTCTCCTTTCCTTTTTCATTTCTTTTTCAATCCTTGATATCCATATTTTCCCCTAATTTCACACCACTCATTTGCCTGCTCTTTGTTCTTTCTCACTACTTCCTATCAGACTGAATACTACTTTTAGTCATATACCAGATACTTTCAATGGATTCATTTTTGTTTCATGGCTGAAAGCATGACAGAAAGGCATGCAAAGCATGGTAAATGTGAGTGAAATGGATACTAAAAGAATAGCAACCTACTTTAAGGTGCTTTTGTCCATGTCTGTGTAAGAACAAGGCAGAAATACACAAAGAGCACACGACTATTGAGGGATCTAGCTCAGTCATACATGGGCAACGAACTGGTGTGTATTTACCTATCAAGGGATCTAGCTATATGGCTAATTAGTAGAGTAGGTATACATGTGTGCTAAGTAACTCACCTCAGTCGTGCGCGGACAATGAACTGAGGTGACTCGTACGAGGACGATGGTTTATATTCTACTGGCTATGTCGTTAGGCACTAGGACATAGCTGGATTGTTTGCTAATGTATGGGATATGTGGCAGTCGCCAGCTTAGCTTGGGTTCTAGTCATATGGACACAATTCAGTATGGTATGCAAGGATAGAAGATGTACCCAAGCGGAGCCCTTGCCGGCTCATCTGTTAGGCCAGTGATGATGAGGCTGCAGGCGTGCTTGCTGATTTCAACAGTCTGTGCTGTGCATGAAAAGCTAATAAGGTAGAGAAAAGTACATCAAGAGGTTGTAATAGTAACTTGATAATTTACTGATGCTCCTGGGAAGTCGATGGTGTTGAGATCAGCAAGCATGCCTGCAGCCTTGTTGTCACCAGCCTAACAGATGAGCTGGCGAGGGCTCCACTTGGGTACATCTTCCATCCTTGCATACCATACTGAATTGTGTCCATATGACTAGAACCAAAGCTAAGCTGGCAACTGCCACATATCCCATACATTAGCAAATGATCCAGCTATGTCCTAGTGCCTAATGACATAGCCAGTAGAATATAAACCATCGTCCTCATATGAGTCACCTCAGTTCATTGCCCGTGCACGACTGAGGTGAGTTACTTAACATGCATGTATACCTACTCTGCTAATTAGCCACATAGCTAGATCCCTCGATAGGTAAATACACATCAGTTCATTGCCTGTGCATGACTGAGCTAGATCCCTCGATAGTCACGCACTCTTTGTGTATTTCCACCTTGTTCTTACAGATGGCATTCCAATGAAGTTCACCTCTGTCCTGGCACATGGCTTCTCTTCTCCTTCCGAGTCCTCCCTTCAGTGTGACAACTTGTTCCTCCCAGAGGTCAATCCCATCCTGTTTGAAGAAACCTTTCTCAACTTCAACCTTGGTTTCCCCGCTGGATCTGGCGACTCTGTGGCAACAGTGCATATGTGTTCATCCCCGTTGAACGTGATGCTTATCTCTGTTCACAGACCTTTGACGAGATTTTCTTGAAAATTTCCCCCCATGCTGCCTCGGTGCTATACAGCTTTGGATCCATGGACCGTGTCTCACCGCAAGATCTCTCGCTTTCTTTGGATTGTCTGACCATCTCTCAGTTGCAGTCGACAAGTAACCCCGGATTTGTTGTGTTGTTATTCTTCGTACATAGTCAAACGGACACGGACTCTTCTGGATTACATAATTCTCGGGTAGATAAGGTAGATTTCGACGCGTCTCTACCTCAGTCACGGACTCCGTCCCGTACTGAGGTGAGATCAGCCCATTCACCATTTGCACTTCATACTTACACACTGTAGTGTATTTCTACAGGTGTGCTAATATATAGTCACGGACTCCGTCCCGTACTGAGTGTATTTCTACAGGATTTTGGATGAACGCACTTATAGAGTTTTCCAACTCTGTGTCCTCGTCGACATACAGTGGATCTCCGACTCATTCGTATCTTGGTCTGTCTGTCGTTGCACCTGAATTCGACACATGGCATCATGTCCATGACCCATGTTAAGCTTGACGCTATGGCCAGATCACGGACAGGTAGTTCCCTGTTGTCCTATACACACTGTGGCGGTTGCTGGCATGGACACCTGTGGAGATGGGCAGATGCACGTTCTGAGATTTGAGATGCTGTCCGATGGCCCGTTTACAGGCATGGGCATGGAAGCATTTCAAGTGGGTGCGCAACAATCACTCGGAACGTTTGGCATGATCACTGATACCCCACACGAAAGAAAATGGATCCAATGGCTTTTTTTTTTTGATAACCACGGTACGCCCTGTGCGCATGTACCTCTTGTATATACCCCCCTCCCCACATTCGAGTCATCTCCCCAACTCAGATGTCGCATTAGATCGATCTTACAGGGCTTTCGCGTGGTGTTCGTTGAACTTGCTTGCATGCTTGCTATTCTCACAAGATTGTTTCAGTTGTAGTACATATGTACATACTATCCGGTGGTGTTCATATGAGCATCAATGTTGGATCCAAGCCAAAAAAAAAAAAAGCTGGACCTTGCGTTGGTAGCTCTATTCCAGAGAGATAGACCAAGGCGCAGGGTGCAGTGATCAGTGGGAAGCGCACGCTGCAGAGGCACTTGGCTCAGGATTTGCTGTACGGTCGAGTGTGAGTGGCGTGCAAACTTGGAAGCCCGCGTAGGGGACCCTCATGGCCCACAAGAAAAAAGAAAAGAAACGAACTCGGTTGTCATCATTCTTTTGTGGTTCCGTTCCAGGAGCCGGAGGGGATATGGGGAATGATGTGGACGCTGGGGTTGTCGAATCATCACTGTCCTCAAAGAGAGTCCCCAGACTACTTGGAACAGATTCTACAGCAGTAACGTTCGGATCGAAAAAGTAAAGCTTGTCTACAAGCCGAGTATCAATGTATTGACGACAATATATAAATACAGATGTAAGTAGAGTAGAGCTCGAATGTATGGATTCTATACACCCGATCATCAAAGCCCTACATGGATGAACGGAACCCACTCAACGAATGGCACATCGCGGTCTCGAAGGTCCCTCATCGCCTCGTGCAGTGCCCGGGCAGCCTCCCGATGATCTGGTCTTCTGCCATCTCGAAACAATTCCACGTATACAGCCCTCGCCACATCAGGCGCGAGCCTATCGCTGATTGACCACATTGTGCCAATCACTCCTCCATAACCTGCAAACAACATTCCTGCAGCCATATGGATGGCCTCATCGGAGAGCTCCTTCTCGCCCATTGCTGTCTGACATGCAGAGAGAAATGCAAGCCCACCACTGGGACATGACAATGCAGTCATGTCATGCAGCCTCAGACAATGCTTATGAGCAAGACAAAGCCCACTATCTGCACCATATTGGACTCCATGGCAGGCAAAATGGACCCAGTCCGACTGTTTCATCAGCTCGAGCACTTCCTCAACTGATCCTTCAGAGGGCTCCAGGAGGAGGACGGAGGCTGAATTACGGATCACATCTCTGATACGTTCCAACTCAATGCGGACACCTGGAAGTGGGTCATAGCCATCTGAAGAGGGTTGGCGGACAGCGAGGATGCGGAGATCATTGCTAGCAGGCACTATCTCAGGATTAGATGATCTCAGAAGACTGCTGAGAGTGGGAACATATGATGAGACGACGAAATCAAATACTTTGTGGCCAGGTTCCGAATACTGTTCATCGTATATGCCGACTGCATGAATAGGAAGAAATGCGAGAGAACCAGTCGGGCACCAAAAAATGCGCGATAGTTCTTCGAGTGTCTGTTCAGAGACACGTGAGTGGATGAGCTGTGAGACCAAGTGACAACACACACCGAGACAGCCATCTGATCCAGAACTGGTTTCACGATGCCTTTCCACAAGGAGGATAAGATGGATTCCCAGATGATGCCTTCACATGGTACAACTTTCCCGTCCCTGGCGTGACGGACAAAACCCTTGAGGATATTCTGAAGACCAGTGGATCGCTTGAGAGGGAAGTGGGGGAGCGGGACATGAATGACATGATCCACGTCGGCAAGAACAATCAATGCATCACAACAAGTCTTTGCAGCATTGAGTATGACAACCGGTCCAGAGTGCGCCGCAGCACGAAGGTGAGAAAACTGTTTGCGTAGTAGGAATTGCCTGAAACCTGGCAAATGGCGAATCTCCTGGAGCAGTGTATCTCGCTCGATTGCAAGCGCACGGTGCTTGTCACTCTCTTGGTGAAAGGAAACTGTTGCGTGATGTGATACATCTTGAGCCTGTTCCGAGAGTAGGGACAATGATTTTTCGCGAGCAGCGCCCGCATACTCCAAGGCAGCAGAGAGTTTGCGAAGTCTACGGGCATGATCTGGATAAGAGGACGACAGGTCTTCATGAGAGCTACGAAGATTGAAGAGATCACCCCAGACAATCGAACGTCCCTGCTCGAGCCACTCCACAGCGGTTTCCAGGAATCCCGAGTCCACAGCCACAGCTGCAGCCTCCCGGACAACATCAGGGTCTCGACTGAGTTCGTGATAACGATGTGATAGAGAGAGACCGATCCAAGCGAGCTGAGGAAGAAGGGAAATGGCGACAGAATATGCATGTAGGAGAGTGTGATGACGGACACGGCGAGCACATGATATCCATTTTTGGGATGCTTGAAAGCGAACATCGACGGGACCGACGGGGAATGAAGCAGCATAAGAATACAGAGAGATTGCTTGGTCGAGATCACGAAGCTCCCCGAGGCACCGAAAACGGATTACGAAGGTGTTGCCGAGGTTGCTAAGATGGCCGGGCTTGTGAGGGTGATCAGAAAGGGAGAGGGTGACAGCATGCCTCTGTGTCGAAATCGCATCCTCGAGATCACGAAGCTTCTCGAAACGATCAAAACGAGCGACGAAGGAGTTGCCGAGGCTGTTGAGATAGCCAGGCTTGTGAGGGTGATCAGAAGGGGAGAGGGCGACGGCATGCCTCTGTGTCGAAATCGCATCCTCGAGATCACCAAGCTCCCCGAGGCGCTTAAAACGTGTTCTGAAGGAGTTGCCAAGGTTGTTAAGATAGGCAGGCTTGTGATGGTGATCAGAAGGGGAGAGGGCGACAGCATACCTCTGTGTCGAAATCGCATCCTCGAGATCACCAAGCTCCCCGAGGCGATCAAAACGAGTGGCAAAGGAGCTTCCGAGGTTATTAAGATAATCCGGCTTGTGAGGGTGATCAGAAGGGGAGAGGGCGACAGCATGCCTCTCTGTCGAAATCGCATCCTCGAGATCACCAAGCTCCCCGAGGCGATCGAAACGAGTTTTGAAGGAGCTGCCGAGGTTGTTAAGGTATCCAAGCTTGTGAGGGTGATCAGAAGGGGAGAGGTCGACAACACGCCTCTGTGTTGAAATTGCATCCTCGAGATCACGAAGCCTCCCGAGGCGCTTGAATCGATATGATAACGCCATACCTAGATTTCCCAGTCTTGCACAATACCGGTCCTCCGAAATTGAAGTCGACCTCACTAATTCCTCCAAAATCCTGATTCCCCCTTCCAGGTCCGCTAAATCACCAGATTGCTCGAAGAGGTGCAGTAGCTGCACACTCAGATCGTCTAGCTCCTCAGCCGTCATGTCCTGTCTTGCTCTTGATTGGCCATCCTGCTCCACAAGGCCCACTCTGTGTTCACAATCCAGTTGCCGCATCAACGTCGCGGCTTGCCTTTCATGACTTTCGGTACCGCTCAGCTCCAGGGCCTCGTCTAGCAACCCCTCCACCTGTCCTTCCCCTATATCGGCCCTTGCTCGCTGTAGTCGTACCAAATGTACTGCAGCCAGAGAAATCAACGTAGAAGGTCGATCAGGGTGCCCAACAGGACGAGCAGCCAATGCACTCCAATACAACCAAAGGGGGATGTCCAGAGAAATATCCGTGTTGAGCTGGCAGAGTATCAGGTTCGCCGTCGCCAGATTGCATTGAGCAGCTGCACGACAGGGATGGTCCACTGCGCACATATCGAGTACACGCTCGAACTCTTCAATAGCACGTTCCAGTTCTCGTTTCTCCCCGTGAGTTCGGTAACGCGAGAGAGCGCTATGGCCGTTGTTCGTTCCGTCTTCTAGCTCCTCTCGTGATCGTGGGGTTGACTGTCGATATCCTCATTAACCAAGTTGCCGTCAACATAGGTCCCCTACTTACACACACCACCTCAGGGACCGTCAACCCTGACGATTCATTTCCATCCCCCTTCCGCCGCTTGATGGTTATCAATATCGATGAACACGGCGACACAACGTCCCCATCCATTGGGAGGAACCTAAATGCTGTCAACACATGAGCATCCTGACTCTCGTCCACAACTGGTTATCACTCACGAACTCCTCTTGCGCTGCGATCCAACAGTTCTTCCACAGTCGTTGTCAACTCTCGCAGTTGCTCTCCAGCACCCAATACTGGCTGGAATTCGAATGATGCACGGACCTCAACACGCACAGTGGCCGACACATCCGACAGTCTATGAACTCCATCTTAGCGATTGGCAGTCAGAGGAGACGATCTCACATTGGTATGGGGCCACTCCATTCGACAGCATCGTTGCCCACTGACGAACATTTATTTACTGTTCTCCATTCGAGGCCATTATGATGTATCAGAGTCAAGAAGCCAGCGGGGATTCGTCTCAGGCCTAATGCGACATCTGTCGCTCGGATCGCTACCCTGTCGTCAGTCAGGACACCGTAGCAAGTCTGTTTCTTACTCGTAATAATTATTTCTTCCTTCTCGTCCATAGATCCCGTAAGAGAGGATGCGGGCTGTAGTCGGTCCCCAAATCCAGGAACTACGTTCTGACCGTGTTCTGGCCCCGTACAGTCGGTGTCTGCCTCGCCATGAGCAGTGTTTTCAAACAGTAGATAAACATACGTACTTGTTATCGCCGCTTCTTCATTCTTGTTTGTAGGTCCCAATGAAGAGGACACGTGTTGTAGCTGGTCCCCAGATCCAGCCATTCCTTTCTCGTCTGGCTCCTGCCTCACACATTCAGAGGGGTCAGCGACAGCAGGTCGTCGTGGATCATCCTGCAGATATCTCAATGCATAGACTAGAAGTAATGTACAGAAGCCCACGGTTGAGACACTCGACGGTCTATTTATCACACTTACGCAACAGCCCATCGTCGGAAATAGCGGGAAAATGAGGATGAGAAGTATGCTGCGAAATACTCACCTGGCCCGCTTTTAAGTCCACTCAGTTCTACGGAAACACAGTAAATCCACCCTGTCCACGTTCAATGGCAGTTTTTGACCGCACAGGAAATGCATGGTAGGCTGAAATGTGGCTGTTACGCCCGGACCTACATAGGCAGTGCTTGTGTTGGTGCGACCGCAACACCAAGCAAAACTATATAGGGTGTATAAGGAATGGGAAACAACATTAAGAAAGAAGAAAACACACACTGATGTTTATTCAAATAAGGTGGATTGGCTCAAACAACTCGATACTATCGTTGGCGGAATGACCATCGAAGAATGAAGGTCCTGTGCAGCACGTTTCATCCTCAAGACCTCACCCATGATGGTGCTGTGAACGGAGATGAGGAGCTTCCATGTGTAAGATGACTGACACAGCTGGCGTATGCGATCGAGCCGCAGCGACCGGGTTCAGTGAGCGACGACAAGGGGATTAAGTAGCCGAGGGAAGTGCAACGTCATCAAGTATAAATGTTCTTTGTACTATGAATGGATGTGCATCGACTTGGAACGTACTGCACATCTATCGTTGCCTATCACACAACCCAAATTTTGCTGCCATCGTTGCCTTCAAGTTACTATCCTCCAGGGACATGTCCTCGCAACAGCACATTGGGGATGCTACTAGTATCGAGCACAGTGGTCTATTACACTCTCCTCCAACGACGACTATGTTGCAAGTGGTGAAGAAACGAACAGGTTGAGTCGGGACCAGAGTTGAAAAAGCCTTCTGGGGATCAGGTGGCTTAGCGGTACGTGCCCCTCCCCTGGGTCTGCTTTGGCAGGCGCCGGCTCGTCGAGCGGCGGGTTCAAATCCTGCAGAAAACCGTAGGGGGTTTTAGTGGGCACTAAGTGGTATTAGCGTTTGCCAAGTCCCATAGTACTCACATGCATCCTTGATGTCGAAGGCTCTGCACATGCAGTCTCCATCCGCGACGTTCGTGCATCTCACAAGTGTAGACTCTCCATTGGCCCTTGGCAATCTTCCGGACAGTCGTTGGATGACGCGAGTTTGGACTGCACAAGAGCTTCTCGCCTCAGGGGTCGTCCGCTTCTATACTCATGACTGGAAGCCATACTACCTTGGGGATACCTGTTTTAGCCACAAAGGGCCGCCTGAGATCATGCAAAAGCTCGCATAGGCTATCGGGATTCCTGGGTCAACCACTGTTTTCTTCGGCCCAGATGATCTCAGCACTCGACAGAAGCTACAACTTGCTTCAGGAGATTATGACTCGCTTGGGTGAGGTGACTACGTGCTTGGTCCAGGAAGTCTTCGTCGTAAAACAGCTGCCTTCCCACTCGTCTCTCGGTGTATAGTGAACCACCTGATACCTCTTCCTGCCATCATGGACACTAGAATGGACGAGCATGTTGCAGAATTGAAACGTCACCTATCCCAAGCACGTGCCATCAAATTGTACAAGGACGTCGTCTCTTTGCATTCAGCACACTTCACTCACCCCCGACTGTATACCCTTGGCAGCAGTTTTCGGAGATTCGCAGGTGTAAACCCCCTGAGAGGTCGATCCGTCAAATGCAATTCCCCTATACGACCAAATTGGGATTTTCCATGAGGCCTGACGCCATCGTTCAACATTGCAACGACGGTCCGCAACACAAAGATACTTAACGAGAGCCAAAGAATGCGATCGAGGTCTTGTGTTGGCACGTCAGCGAGTGCCCTGGTATCTGTCCCTGTGCATGTGCGAACGCCGAGAGGGGGATGGAGGGGCGGAAGAAAGCCTTGGGCGGCCGGCGCGGCTCATGCCTGATGAGTAGGAGACTCGCACGCACGTCGGGCGTGTGCAACGGGTAAGCTTGCACTTGGTGCGAGCAGATGAGAGGCCAACCCAAATGCGGCAGGACCGGGCATCGACCGCCGAATGACCTCGAACGGGTCGTTATCGACAACTTGGAGCAGTCCAGTCATCTGTTTGTCCTCGCAACTCGTGTTGTGCGCGGGCGCCGCAGCAGTCGTGGCGGAGGTGGAGAACGGGGCTTGCGGGACTCGCAAACTCGTGTTGACATGAGAGTTGCGACGCGAGGCAGACAGTGGTCCCTCAGAGCCTCCTTCGTCAGACACTCTTCGGCGATGTGCTGGGAGGGCGGACGACAGGGCCGTTTAGTACATTTTCGTTAGTGGTGGTGGCAGTGCTTCATTGTCGGGTGTCGGATTGTCGTTTTCGAGCGGGCGGCGGCCCCGGTGGGGACCGAGATGTCGGAGATGGCATGTGGAAGTGGGAGGGAGATGGTAAGGCTCCCATCATCGGTGGTGAGTGAGGAGCGTGGGTGCGATTTGGACGTGGTCTCTGGTTCTGGCTCTGGCTAGGCGTGGTCGTGATCCTTGGATGGCAAGCCTTCCATGGCTGGTCTCGACAGAGCGGGTGGCAGTTTGGGAAGTGCTCTGGGAGGGGGCAAGGGACGAGTTGTCGGATGCGTAGGTAGCGGGGATCGCAAGTGACGATTTCGTAACTAGCGATATCGCTGGTGTCGGTACAGCGCACGCGTGGATCGAGGACACGACACGCACCTGGGTGACTGATCACACTAGAGTCTGTGCTGAGGGCCTGGAGGACCTTGAGTCCCTGTTTACCCATCTCGTCCTAGACCCAAGCACAGTTGATGAGGGCGCAACAGCGTGCGCCGAGGCCGTCGCGGGCGATGCTGGTGCGACAGGCGTCTAGCTCACGCTCCTTGGCGACGAGGTGGGCCTCGCAGGCCTGGAGCTCTGCCTATGCCTGTGCGAGCCTGGCGTTGGTGCTGGCGGGGCTATATCCGGAGGTGGAGTTGGTGGAGGGGAGGAAGGAGAAGGAGGCGGAGCCAAGCGGGGGGATGACGAGGCGGGAGGAACGGTGTGCATCGCGGGTGGACTTGAACGCCTTGATGAGGCGGGTGATGCTGTGCGGGTTTTGGTGAGTGCAGGCAGGACATGAAGAGGAGGGCGAGGGAGGTACGGGCAGGATATCGCGGTCGCGGAGGACGGCGGCAAGGTCATCCTCGAGGTCTCTGAGGGTGGTGAGCTGCTGGCGCCACGCGTCTATGGCGTGTGTGGCGCTGGAGGGCGTCATCTGTGCTGGCGAGAGCGTGACGACGGCGGTGATGGTGTGGGCGGTATGCGAGAACGGGGCGGCGGAGGCGTAGGCGGAGAGGAAGGCGAGGGTGACATGGGAGAGGAAACAGCACGGCGAGGTGTTTCAAGCAGCCATGAATCAGACACGCGGTGGACCATAGCAAAGGCGCAAGAAATTCACAGCGACACGGCAACAACATACAGTGCATATAGAAGAAGTACAGTACAACGAGCTCAGTTGCACTTGCAATTGTCAGGCGTGCACTGGCAGCTGTCACCAACGTTCGTTCAGCACGCAGTCGAAGATGCAGATGGTGACGAGCACTCACGCGGGGCCACACT
>JBBPUK010000409.1:5735-16075 GCA_038094635.1 Tylopilus cervinicoccineus
TGACGATTATTCAGACACCAAAATCTAACATACATACTCATGATGATGGACGTCTAGAAACAAATGGGTTCGCCCACAGGGAAAGGCATACTTCTCCTTGGAGCAATAGACACTCCCGGTGCTGCAATTGTTGCAATCCTCGGTTACATCTGGCACAGCGGTGGAAGTCGCAACGAGAGCGGCGTTTAGCAGCGCACTAGTTGGGAGAGCCGAGGAATCGGGGAGCTTTGCTTGAAGACCGAGTTCCTCCTTTTGATACTGTGCTATCAAGTGATTCTTCCTTCAAAACATTGGTTCCCACATACATGCCAGCTACGAGCGTCTAGTCCAGATTTTTGACCCTGCTGACATCAGGTCATTCTTGGCAGTCAATGCTAGTGTTCGGAGCATATAGCTGAGCCTGTTGGATGATGAATGCAGTGTGGCTCAAGAAGAACCTAGGTTGTGATCACGGTATGATGTCACTGGACACCCGCTTCAGTGAAATGCTCGAAAATGTGCGTATGAGTGGTAGAGATGCGCTTCAAGACTTGTATTATGGAACGAATCGGAGCGGGAATGATGGTGAGATAAGAAGATGCTCAATGCTGAGGGTTGTCAATGATAAGCGGACCTATTTTCAAGTCGAATGGGCGATTGCTTCGCCAATTACCTGCACTACTTTGACCTTGAGCTTGAAGAGATCTAAAAAGCCTCCTAGCCGACGTGGGGTTGATGACCACTCATAGGTTCAACATCTGTCATCCGAGATGAGACGGATCACATACAAGATTGGAAAAAGAAGGTTTCGAATGATCACTGATGTGGAGTGGAACGGAAGCCATCAACGCCAAGTGCTAGTGGCGTCGGAGTCAGCGACTCACCGGTAGCACGAGGTCAACTACAATAATAACGCGAGACTGTGCTTGCCAAGCTCCCAGTTTGTCGAGGCATGACGACTCAAAATCACGGTCGTCAAACGATGCCTCGCAAACGACCTCCACATCATCAGCACTGAAATTTTCAGCTTCACCAAGCCTCTTCACCAACTGTTCTTGGAAACTTGGCTGACCCCACATTAAACATCAAACACATCGCGGCAAATTCGCCCATCTCCGACCTATCACAGACATCCAAACGCCTTCAGCCTATCTAAACGACGCCAGAATTCCAATCAATCCAAAAATCAACCGATCTGGCACGGGATTACACGCACCTGTCAACAACACCCCGTCCTCGTCCTCGAGCCGAAACGGTGCTTCGAGTTCGACGAATTGCCGCAACATGCGAACCGCAAACCTGGTGTGCGTCTTGAACAGACACTGGACATTGCGCTCATTCAAGAGCTGTACGACCTGCAACGACGGCACACCCGAGCAGAGGTCCTCCAGGAATGCAAACAGCGCCTTAAAACCCGACTTTGGTAACTGCGCACAGGTGACCCTCAAACCCAGATAAGTGACGGACGGAGAAACGAGACGGGCATGGATAAAGAAGCGATCCGAGGTGATGGTGAGACGACGTAGGTGAGGGCACGTCCGCGTGAGGAGGTGCAAGTGGTCATCGAGGTTGATCGAGTAGAGGTCCGGTACGTAGAGTTGAACAGATATGAGCTGGTCGCTGTAAACGCGGAGCAGGTCTTCCCAGTGACGGAAGTACCAGTTGACGTCGAGGATGAGCTCTTGGAGGGCCGTGGGTCGAGGGCGACAGACAGCGCTGGGGTCAGAGCGTGAAAAATGGCGACTGTATACAGTGGAGGTCTGAACTGGAAGGATGGCGTGCAGGCGGAGCGTGGTCACGGTGGGTGGGATGGCGTCGTACTCAAGCTGCTTGGACCACATCAAACAGGGGCAATTGAGAATACGCAGCTGTGTGCACTTGGCAAGGAGATCAACTATCCGAGAGGCGGACGGTTGGATTCGGGTCGAAGACCAATCGAGGACGCGGAGCGATGCGGCAGAGTGCTCGAGCGCATCGAGGACGTTGTTCGGGAGATCGGAGACGGCGTAGCTGGAGGTGATGGCGAACGAGACGACGGCAAGGCACGGCATGCACGAGATGGAGGTTGCAAGCAAGTCGAGCTCAACGCTGGCATTTTCGGCGTGGTCGCGCATGGCAATGTCGAGTCGCTGGGTGTATTCACCAAGGGGTTGTGCGCTGACGAGGGCACCCTTGCCCGCCGCGGAACGTACTAGCGCGCTCGAGAGCGAGTACAAGCAGCGCGCTCTTCCTATGTACACGGATCGGTAGAGATACGGGACGGCGAGGTGCCACCACTGCTTGCAGACGCGGACGAGCGCGCGGGTGGTGACGAGGGCCTCTCGGAGCGCAGCGCTGCAGGACTTGGTGTAGACGTGGCCGATGATGCTAGCGTGAGCATAGACGTCGGGGACGAGGGTGCCGGGGACGAGGGCGGCGTGGTGGAAGACACAGAGCCAGAGCTCGGGTGGGAGACGGGCAGACATGACAGATGGTGGCTGTGCCCCACGTCCCCCTTATTGCGTCCGCTGAGCCCCAATGCCAGCACAGGCCTTTCTTTTCATCAGCAAAGATGTCTCCCCCGACGGACCTTGAGCAAGTCGTCAAGGACGAGGTCAAGTGCGTGTCCCCGGCCATCTTTGCCTTGTAGCGTCTCACGCCCCACTAGAGAATGGCACTTCCGTTAGCCTAGTCTAATGCTCTCTAACACGAGCGCTTGTTGACTGTGTCTAGATATCTACTTTTTTCAGGACAACGCAGACCAGCATCATGCCGCTCTCGAGCTCCGCGATGCCGTCCTGCGCCTCAGGCGTGACGGCGCGTTTGTAGCTGTTCCTCTTTACCGCGTCAACGCGGGCCCGCGAGGTCCCCATCCTGTTGGTGAGCGACTCTGCGCAGAACCCGGAGATCTGACTATAGAATTATGTACTGCATAGGCTCCTATGAGATATGGGTCCCTTCCTCCTCGTTCGCGTCCGTATTCTCGTACATCTGTCAACACAGAGGCAATCTCAGGTGAGAACAGTATGAAGGCCCTTATTTCCCCAATTTACCTCACCCAAGCGTCCTGGTCCATCCTCTGACACGAGAAGAGGTCAGTCTTATTATTTTCCTGCCCATCTGTGCCGCTAATAACTCTCCCTAAATATTCAGAGAAAGTAGGACTTTGTTTCTCTCCTTTAGTACCGCTCGTTGATTCGGCACTCTGTCCAGAGACCACGAATTCCGTAGCGCATGGATTGGCCCTTCTTACCCCCTGGACCTCACCAAGCTGCCTGTCCTGGACGAGACCGTACCCTTGCAGTATCCAAGCCTTAGTAAGCGCTCTACATCTATTGGATCCTGTTTTCCCTCAATCGTACCCCGCTTCCTAGAACTCGGCTACTCCGCGCCTGAGCCCGACTTTACGCTCGAAGATCGTCGTCGGATCGGCGCGAACGTAGAGCGGATTTTAAGAGGGGAGAAGGAGGCTGCGCGTGCGCCCTCGAACTAAGGATCATGGGATGCCCTGGCGCACGACGCTGTGGACACACTAGAGGTGGCAAGCCGCAGACTGCTTCTGTAGTATATCGTATACTCACCCAAGTGTTTGAACGAATGAAACCATGTGATTTTGCAGAGTACATCACACTTTAGGACGAAGACGTTGGAAAAGACCAAAAGAGCCCGGACCGAAGATCCGCTTGGAACACCGGTCCGGCGGTCCGAACTTTTGGCTCGTTGAGTGCCAGCCAAGCGATGTACATGCAGGTCGTATTTCTAGAAAAGACTTGTCAAGGAGTGACAATGTGGAGGACGGTGCGAGCCAATACGTCGAGCAAGTGCATCTTCTAAATCCCCAAAATGTTCCCAACGAGTCACGCGCCGGGGATGATAATCATGATCTAGTGCGACCGAATTAGATTGATCCTGCTTGTGCAGTACGCATGGTATGGAAAAGCAATCTCGACTTGGCAGAGTCTGCTGCCACATTCTCTGCGGCCCACGCCCGCCGCATCTTGGGCAGCATCGGATCGGGAATCTCCACGTATAACCGAGCGTGAGCTGTTCATTGCCAAAAACGATACCGCTTGCACGAAGTGGAACACCATATACGTGGCACGGAAGAGTGGTCATGACTTGGCAGAGTCCGCTGTCACGACGGTGCGTCGCTCGCGTCTTCCGTTTTAGTTGCCGCAACATCAAGGTTTGAGAACACTCACCAGCAGCTCCGACGCGATAGGCCAGGTTGCAACCACCACATACGGTGCATCGCGGTCGGTAGATAGACACATCGAAGTAGATGAGACTTCCAGCGCCTGGCATTTTCCGCGAAACGGCAGCCAACTCTGCGTTCAAAGATGCCCGAGAAAAAGAAACCTGGAAGCCACATTTGCAACAACCGGCACACATGCTGAAACGGGGCACTCACGTGTCAAAGTGAGCGAGAAGATAAGCAAAGCGGGAGACTCGTTGAAGAACAAGACGATCAACCAGGGAAAGCCAGAAGTGGGCATAAAGTTGCAATATACTCTGGACCTACTCGGTCTGGGAGAAATCCAGCCAGGGGCGACGCTAACATGAAGTCAATTGTCCCGCAATCGTATATGACTAAAAAGATGTCCACAGACTGTACAAGTGTATACCAAACAAGTCTTTCCGGACGTGGAAGAGTTGCATCGTACGCGTAAACTAAAGATGTGATGAACGCGGCCGGTGCACGGGGAGACTTCCCTAATAGTCGCACACTGACAGCATTGGAAGCGGTTTATGAACGATTAAAGTCTCTGTCACGGTCGGATTATGGGCAGTAGGAGTGCAAGAATCTGGTGCGCCTAAATTTGGTTTGGGATTGACTGATGTCCAGGTTTGTTCTTGTGAGAAGTGTTGAAAAAAAAAAAAATGAGCGATCATCCGAAGACGACACTCCCACATCCGCGGTGACCCCGCTGACATCTTGACCTGTTGCCGGATCATAGCCCCATCTGATTGCATCACTTCTCTCGAGGGTGAGGAGAAGGAGAAGGAGATTAACGAGAGTTGTGTTCTGCTCCGGGCGGTATCACTACCGGAAATAAGGGAGAAATGACCCACGCATGCACAGAGAAGCCAACCAGTAAGAGCGCAGATGGAATGGTAGTCGAGATGTTTGAGTTGGAATGGCACAACGGGGACGATCACGAAGTGGACTAGGAGATATCATATCATATCTTTAAAATGGTGCGAGGGTGCCAACGTGAAGGAGACCAGTTACGAACAAACGCCGATGACTGGAACGATGAGGAGATGAACCAAATCAGATAGAGAAGGAGCACGCACCTGTTGTGATGGAGACGGAAGACTGCCTCTTCAGCCCCCAAGGCTTACCTTGGAAGGCATTAAAGAGATTTTGGAGAATACACTGACGAATTACTCAATTCTATCACACATCGCTGATGCGGCACGACAGAAACCATGCCGGATTAGCAGTGATCACATATAGATGCAATCCCACTCGCCTGGACCGTGTGCTAATCTTCAAGAGATCAATGCTGCGCCATAGATAATCATCGTTCTCCACAGACATGGTCAAAGTGCACATGCACATGACTCGATCTCCTTCCCATCGCACGACAATGACCGCGCTAGACGTTTTAGGTCACAGACGTGGCCCATCCGAACTTCGCAGGTTTCAAGTCAGGCGGGCGACGGCAGCCGTGAGAAAGGAATGCGCACTACTTGTAGACCGAATTTCAGCCCGGGTTTTGAAGCTAATTTAAGACCACGGAAGAAGGCCAGAGCCAGCGACGAAAAGGAGATGGACACCCAAAGACACACACACCGAAATGATAATCGAGAGAGCGCAAAATATTCACAGCGAACACAAGATGCACTGAAGCAGAGAATATTTGAATCGATGAAGTTGGGGGGGGACACAGACCAAGATGAACCATCGGAGCCTAAATTACCCACTGGTCGTGGAGCCGTAACCCTCCCACATGCGGTCAAGTTCTGGATGTTAGATGGGGTATATGTTGTATTATTCTCGTACGGACCACAGTACAAACGGACTCGGTTAGATCCGTATTACATAATCACGTAGATAATCTTCGTCTCGACGCGACTCTACACCTCAGTCACTGACTCTATTCAGTACTGAGTGTACTTCTACAGTATAGTCGTTCACGAAAGACCAGAGTTGACAGCTTTGGCATCATCGGCGTCGTTCTCTGAGTGATGGTGATTCCCAGCTCTCCTGGCCTGTCTTCCGTGGAGTCCCCTTGGGCCAATGAGAGAAGCTCCCCCGGTCAACCTACCCCACCCGCCCCGGCAAGTCCTCATTAACATTCGCGGGATTGTAATCCACGGATAGTTTGTAGTCAGCCACAGATGCCTCTGGCGGCACGAATGCCCCTTCAAAAATGAGCGCATCCGACATCGCCTTTCGATAACCGATTTGACCAGCCAGCGAACCGCGCAGATTTGCCTACATATACGATGGTTTCGAGCCGTGTCGCAATGGACGGGATGTCTTATGCTTGTAACTGGCAATGCAAGTTTTTTTTCTATGCATTGAGAATCTCTAACTCTAATGATACGTTAATAACTGGTTCATCGCCAGAATGATCCCGCGTGTCCGACGTAGAACATGGTCTACATGGCGCGGAAAGGCGATCATGTTTTTTTGGAAGCCTGTGCTTTCACATCGTCCATCGGTTGCGCCTTGAGCCTCAGCCGCCGCCGCATCCTGGACAGCATCGGATCCTCGCCCATAAAACAAACAACAGGCACAGCGCATAGTACGAGCATCACAGCGATGATGTAGCAGAGCACAGTCCAACCGTCATTCAAAGTGGCATAGACCTGCAAAAAACGTCTCTTCAGGACTTTTCGTCAGCAAGGGTCTGGACAACTGCGGACCTGTCCACCGATCGCGGGACCCACTATTGGCATAAGTCATCAAAACTATGTCATAACGCATGGTCATAAAAACACCTCACCAGCAGTCCCGACTCCAAAAACAAGATTATAAGCACCATATACGTGTGCATCTAGAGTGTGACACGATCAATCAATGAACACATAAAAGTGGATGAGACTTGCATCCAACACCTGGTATCCTCCGCGAAACGACTGCCAACTCTGCACTCGCAGAAGGACATATCCCCGAGATAAAGAGACCTGAAGGCAGAGTCAACAGGGCAAGCACACAAGTGAATACAGAATGCTCACATTGCAAAGCGAGTGAGACGACAAACAGAACGATGGAATTGCTGAAAGATATGACAATCCACCAGGGAAGAGCAAGAAGTAGGCATAAGGCCGCAATATACTCTGGACCCATTCGATCAGAGAGAAACCCGGCCAAGGGTGACGCTGATCAGAAGTCATTTGTGCCGCAACCTCACGCGGCGGAGAAAATGCTCACAGACTATACTGGGTGCAAGACCTGCAATGTATACCAAACCGACCTTGCCAGACGTATAACCCCACATCGCTTGCAAGCGGAGAGGAAGAGTCGCTTCATGCATGCTGGTCACAGTGCTGATGAGGACATGAGAGTCTGTCAGCAAGCACGTCCATTAGCTCGTCAAACATACGCGTAAACCAATACCACGATCAACACGGTGAGTGCGCGGGGAGATTTCCCTACTAATCGTATCACTGACAGGATCGGAAGTGGTTTACGAATGAGTGAAGTCTCTGTCGCAGTCAAATTGTCGGCAACAGGAGTATGAGAATCGTGTGCGCCTTTGGTATGCTCCGATAAGCGGCGTGCTGAAATGAGCTCCTGTTGGGAGAGTCCCACAGCATCCGATGAGCGATGATCCAAAGATACTGCTTCCAAGTCGGTAACGACGTTGACATCTTGACCTGTTACTGGATCGTAGCCCCATTTGACTGCAACATCTCTCTCAATAATAAGGAGGAGAAAGAGAAGACCAACGAGAGTGCATATCTCGCTGAAAATAAAGGGGCCACGAATGTCAAATCGAGAATACAACCCCCCTCCTACGGGTGCGCCAGCTATAAAGCTTAGTGCTGTCAGGTGGGTAATGACGAAAAGAAATGAGGGAAATTTACCCAATCGGGAGGCCTGTCGTCGCAAAGCCAAGTTGTGCTGTGAAGTGAACATCAGTTAGGATGAGAAAGGGTAGGAAAAGGAGAGACTGACTGCCAACGTTGTGTTCTAGCGCAGTATCACAACTAGAAAAAGATTAAAAGAGAGATGGGTAACAGGAAAAGGGATTTACATGAGGGCGAAACCAACAACCCAGACTACAGAAGAACTAATCCCTTGAAGGACACGCGCAATGGCCATGAGAGGATAGTTGGGTGCCTCCATAAGGAGGACTTGAGCAGCTAAGAAACATAAGAGACCGGCGATGAGAGGAGTGCGGCGGGATGATGTGTTTTCCGCAAAAACTGCGATGGGAATTGTGGCTGACGACCCATGAGGATGGGGAAATGGGAAAGAGGATGCGTGACAGCGTACAGAGGACTAGCCCGGCAGACTATTTGGACCTGAATGAAGGAGGCCAGGGGAGGAGAGAGACAACTCACGTATGCAAAGAGAAGCCAGCCGGTCAGAGCAGAGATAGAGTGGTACTTGAGATGTTCGAGTTGGAATGGCACGACAGGGACGATTATAGAGTAGACAAGAACATCTGTGGTAATACCTGAAGAAGGGTAAGGTGAGTGTGGGTGCCAATTTGGAGGACAGTCACGAACCAACGCCGATGACTGGGATGAAAATGAGCGGGATGCAATCAACCGGGGAGAGAACACACACCTGCCGTAATGAAGGGGACGGAAGAGCGCCATTTCAGCCCCCAGGGTTTTCTGGGTGGCCCAGTGAACAGGTCAGTGAGGCCCATGAGTAGGAAGAGAGCTGGCCCGAGAACGCTCCATGCTCATTTTCAGTTTACGACATTGGGCTGGTACATAACACGGAAGAAAAAAAGAAAGCCGGCAAGTCCACCGAAGCTCTCCCGCACTGTATTAGCGTGGTTTGTGAGTTCAGGACAGTGTATAGCCTAGGCATTTCTGTGATAGTCAGCTTTCTCCGTGTGGATGCATGGAACATCGTCGTCATCAGGATGACACTGGAGATCCCCGGATCTAGTCTGATTACTTAATTATTTTTCGCACGCATTCACAATCATAACATTTAATACTATGACAGGGATATGCAAAACTGCCTCTAGCTCAAACAACAACACGATTTTCAGTTTGAGCTGGTAGATCTAGAATACGACATGACAGACTAATGTACTTGTATTTTTCATTTTAAATCAAGGAGGATTCTTTGTCCTCCAGCATCTCATTTATACCCATTGACTGGGTTTTTTCAATTACAAGTTCCAGGGCAACACATAGATCATAGGAGAAAAATTCCTCCAAAATCCTGTAAATACTTCATATTGTCACCCTACTATATGTCGTGATTTTGAGGTGATTTTGACTGTTAAAATGTGTTGGTAGGCTACAAGCATATAGAGCGGAAGTAGACTATGTAAGCGACCTTATATAAGTCGCTGAGTTGGAAATATCTGATATGATGAGATATCAGAATATGTGCGCAGAATTGAGCTGGCTGATAGGCAGATGGGTGAATCGAGGATAGGAGGAGCTTAGTTTCATTCTCAGCTACCTAGTTTATATATGAGTTGTAGCTATTTGTTTTTCTGAGTAAGTCAAGACTTTCAGCTGATCGGCTTGCTATCACATGCTTTGTTTTATCTAGCTGTAGTCTCAACACTCCCCCTCAAGCTGAGCATAGACCGAGTTTGACAATGTGCTGAGTATGTTTCAGCTTGGCTAGGGCTTTAGTAAGTATGTCCACTGTCATTTGTGCAGTCAGACAATATTGTACTTCAATAGACCAAGTTTTTATTTTTTGATGTATAAATTTATCTTGAACTTCAAAATATTTAGATTGAGCATGATACCGGTTATTTTTAGTGATCACAATTGCCAACATATTATTGCCAAGGATGATAGTAGGATTGCATTGTGGGAAGCCTAACTCATAGAATAAATTTTTGAGCCAGATAGCTTCCTTGGTGGCATTTGCCATTATGATATATTCAGCCTTGGTAGTTGACAGTGTGACTGTGTCCTGTTTTTTGGAGTTCCATGTTATGGCTCCATTAGCTAACAGGAACACATAACCACTTATTGATACTTGATCTAGATTATTAGCATAATCAGTGTCTGAGTAACAATAAAAATTTTGTGTTGGTCTATTGGATTTCACACTGGCTGAGTATTTTATTGCTAAATCTCGTGTGCCAGTGAGATATTGTAGTACCCTTTTTACTGCAGCCCAATGATTTAAATCTAGGTTTGCAGTGAATGAAGCCAGCCAATTTACTGTATATGCTATATTGGGTCGTGTGGCTATAGCTGCATATATTAGT
>JBBPUK010000410.1:0-18893 GCA_038094635.1 Tylopilus cervinicoccineus
GCCATAACTCCACAGCCTCTGAGCCAAATCACATGATCCAAGGGCGGATTGGTAGCCAAGAGTTTGTACTTTGTTTGGTCACACCAAAGCTTGGCGAAATTCCCACGAGTGTTTGCAGTGCGCTTCACGCACTGTGTCAAGGTTAGTTATTGGAATGGTTTTGTTGCTCACTGTATATGAGATCTAGAGTGACAAGGTGACTCTAGCATCTGAGAAGACCTAGGTGAGGATGAGACCTGGATAAGGTTCAGAATGATGAAGGATGAGGGATAAGTCTTAAGGACTGAGAAACTTATGATTTGATGATATACTATGTCAAGAATCAGTAAGATTGAGACTGAGGAGTACATGAGTGGTAGGCAAGCTTTAGGTAGTGCTAAGTATAGCACATAACTAAGCAAGATGAAGGTCAAAGAACAATAGAGAACAATAGATGAGCAAGAATGGCATGATTATATGATATGAAGAGCAAATAAGAATAAAGAAAGAAGTCATACAATCAAATGGGCCAATGAGGGGATTGTAAAGAAGAAAAGTCACCATAGGCAAACCAAAATAGCAGAGATGGGACTGATAGTAAGGAAATAAGCTGTTTGGGTGACAATGATGGAGCCTAAAAGGAAATAAATAAGCAGTACTGGCACAAAGTAGAGAATAAGATAAGGTCTGATGTGACATCATAGAAGATGATACAACCCTAAACCAGAGAGCATCTCACTTGAGGGTAAGCTTGGTATGTTCATAGGTTGTGGTGGTGTGAATGGAGTAGTGGCTTGTGAAGGTATCTATGTTATCCCTTGCTAAGGCTAGCTAGTAGAGGAGAGAACACCAAGAGAACAAGCTGAGGGCTTCAGCATTGTCCCCTGGCCTTTATATACCCTGTCTAATGTACAGCCACCTGGGCACAGACCAACTATCTAAGTATGGCAAATCTCCTACTATGGTCAAACCCTTGACCCTTATCTATGCCTCATGGCGACAGCAATCAGCAATCCTATGCTGCCACAGTGGAGATTAACTGCCACCTCCTGTATGGTGTCTTCTATCAAAGAAGAGAAGAGAAGCATCTGGAAAGATCTGGATGGGCGGAAATTAAAGGGCACTAGATTAGGGCGCAAATGAAGTGTGGAAATGAAATAAACCCAAACAGGAAACTAGTTCCTGTGCATTAGGAGCGCAATAGATTCCAGAACCTACTGCTAAGGGCAACAGGTGACGGCAAAGACCATACTTCATTATCTGTGCTCTGTCTAGATGGTCTTTGGACTCTTTAATACCTAGCATCTCCTGGTGTCATCACGTGACTGGTCACATAGGCTACAAATGAAGTAAATGCATCTGTGCGTGAGGAGAAAAGAAAAGAAAGAAATGAATAAATTATACCAGTGCGATGTGACCATAACACTACCCCCCTTCTAGGGTTCAGATTCCCAGACAAACCAGGCACTCACGGAGCACTGGTCATATCCAAGACGTTGAAAGGGAGGCCCCACTCTGGCAGGTCGGTGTCAAAGCCCATCTGCTTAAAAAGAAGGAGAAAATCCAGTGGGTCGATTGTGAGCGACCAAGGGGTAGAGGGATGGGCATGGTGGAAAGCCTTTAGTGCGTCCCGTGCATTACTGAGGTTCTCAGTAGGCTCCCAAGTCCTATCCTCATCCCCAAAACCCTTTCAGTGGACTAAATATTCCAAGCGCATCCTGTTCTGGTAGCTAGCCACCAAATAATCTACTTTCCACTCAAAGTCTCTGTCCTTGGTAACAACAACCAGGTCTGGGCATCGAGGGACTTGCCCCTTGAGACATTCCTTATAGAGTTTCACCCAGGAAACATTGACCATAGAGTGGATTCATAGCATCTTCGGCAGTAATAACATAACCACATTTGGGCCTGCTAGGGCTGTGATCTTGTATGACCCCAGCCAATGCTTAGTCAATTTCTTTGAAGCTCTTGTGAGCCTCAAGTTCTCCATTGATAGCCAGACTAGCTGGCCAACTTCATAAATAGGGGCATTGGAACAATGCTTGTCTGCCTGTTTTTTCATTTTCTCCTGAGCTTGCAGGAGGTTGTGATGCACGTCTTCTAAGGTTGCAGAGAACTCATCTGCTGCGGGGGCCATACTACTTCTGGCAATGGCTTCGGTGCCCAACCACATTGGATAAGTATGGGTAATACTGAAAGGAGTTTTCTTTGTAGAAGAAAATACCTTGGAATTGATGCTATACTGTGTGATTAGAAGCCAGTCCGACCATTCTTCTTGGTGGTCAAAGCAATACATTCTCAAAAACTTCCCGATCTCTTGATTAGTGACTTCTGATTGCCCATCCATTTGCAGGTGGAAGGTGGTGGAGAGACGGGTTTCGATGCTGAGTTGCTTATTAATATTTTGCATCACCTATGATGCAAACTGTGGACCTCGGTCCATAGTTATGGACTTTGGAAGGCCATGATGCTTCCAAACGTGCTGCATAAATAACTTGGCCATGTCAACGGCACTGATTGCCTTGGTGCATGGGATCAGCTCTACTTCCTTGCTGAACCAGTCAACCACTGTCAAGATGGCATTGAATCTGTGAGAAAGGGGGAGGTCAGTGATGAAGTCTGTGGTGATATCCTCCCATAGATCAGATAGAACTGGTAAAGGAATGAGCCTGCTGGCTGGTGCGGCACCTGTTCCCTTAAACCATTGGCAAGTGTCGCATCTAGCGACATAGTCTTTGACAAAGGTGGCAAGACCAGGCCACCAATAATTACGTTGTAATGCTTCAAGTATCTTTTCTTGTCCTGGATGCCCCATAATGGGCATATCGTGGTGCTTTTGGATGACTTCCATCCAAAGTGGTAATGATTTGGGGATGTATACTCTGCCGTGGCAGTCACTGAGGTAGCTATCATGCTCCTCCTGGATTCCCCACTTTCTTTTGAGTTCTCTTATGTCCCTTTTACATAACTTGCACATTTCCAGAAATATTTTATGATGAAGTTGTACCCCTTCATTCATAATCAAGAGCATGCCCTCCAAGGGGGTTGCTCTAATCTTGTCTGGGGAAATAACAATTATTTCTTTATTATCTTCCTTGATTCCTTCGGCATGATCTGGGCGACAACATAATGCGTTGGCCTTTGCCATCAAGATGCTGGGTTTGTATACCCATACCATATTGAATCGGGTAAGATACTGCACCCATTGCGCTTGGCAGTAATTCAAGTCTTGGCGCATTATGAAAAATCTTAAATTATTGTGGTCATTCCAGACCTCGAATGGTAACTTGATTCCTTCTAGGTAATGCTGCCATTGCTCTAGTGCTTGGATGACGCCTAGCATCTCCTTATTGGCAATGGGGTAGTTCCGTTCTTCCGGGGTCATAGAGTGGCTAGAATATGCCACTGGATGCCACTTATCTCCTTTTAATATACTCAAAACAGCCCCAGTTGCATAGTCCGAGGAATCGCTTTCTATGTGGAATTGACAATTGATGTTGGGATAGGCAAGGATGGGTGCAGTGGTGAAGGCTTGCTTCAATGTATTGAAGGCATGCTGGCATGCTTCATCCCATAGAAAGGCCTTATCCTTCTTTGTCAGATCATGAAGTGGTTTGGCCACTTTACTGTATTCGGATATGAACCTGCAATAGAAGTTCACCAATCCTAGGAAGCTTCTTACATCCTTAACCTTTTTGAGAACTGGCCATTTCATTATGGCATCCACCTTGGCCAGGTCCATCTTTATCCCTTCTGGAGAGATGATCATTCCCAGGAAGTCTACCTCTTTGATGCAGAAGAAACACTTTTCTAGTTTTATAAATAGATCATTCTCTTCAAGGTGTCTGAGGACTTCTAACATGATCTAGTCATGCTCCTCCTGGTTATCTGTTTTCATGAATATCATTATGTCATCAATATAGACAATGCAAACATTGTCCATATCGGTGAAGATCTCATTCATCATCGCCTGGAAGGTGGCAGGGGAGTTGCAAAGTCTGAAATACATCATGAGCAGCTCAAATGCTCCTTTGAATGTGATGAAGGCTGCTTTCCATTTGTCACCCTCGTGGATTCGGATGTGGTTATACCCCCATCTGAGATCCATTTTCATAAATAGTTTTGCTCCTCTTAGCTTATCCACTAATTGGGAGATTAGCGGGAGCAGATAATTGTTTTTGATGGTATGTTCATTAAGGTAGCAGTAGTCCTTTACCATGTGCTTCTTGCCATCTTTCTTTGGAACAAAAAAGACTGGAGAGGTTTGTGGCGACTTAGAAGGCTGTATGTACCCCTTAGCCAACTGATCATCTAGAAAAGCTTTGACCTCTTCTTGTTCCGTTACTGATAGGGGGATGAGTCGACTCTTTTTAGAATTAAACATTTCTTTTAGATCGATCCCATGGTCCCATGGCTTTCTAACAGGCATGCACTTGCTTTCCTTCTTTGAGAACCATCCAAAATACTTCTTATATTCGTGAGGAACCAGTTCCTTAATCGTCTTTTCCCTCTTTGGTTCTTGCACTTCTAGCGCCTTTATAGTGGCATGGATCTGGTATTGGAAATCCTCTTCTTCCTTTTCCAGGATGTGGAGTAGCATCAGCTTATTCTGTAAGCAATGGCAGTGTTGGGGGCAGCAAGTCATTTTTACTATGCCCTTCAACCAGTCTATTTTGGGGTTGTGTCGTTTTAACCATTCATATCCCAGAATGAATTGGTTCTTCCCCAAGTCTGTTACTTCTGCCATGATCTTTTCTCAGTGTCCTTGGAATTCCAATACTAGTTCTGCAGCATGCATAATGCTGCCTGCTGAGTTCTTTGTTCCGTTCATATTGTAGACCGGTATCTTGTGGTGAAGTTTCACCAAAGGGAGTTTGACGTCATTGGCCCATTTTCAGTCCACAAACACTGCATTAGCCCCACTATCTAGCAGCGCTTCAGCTCTTATGTAATTCTTTTCAGACCTTTCCATATAGGGTGCGATGCAAATATTGAGAAGTATCTCCTTGTTGATTTTTAAATTCCTAACAAAAATATCATTCGGGAAAGTGACATTTTGCTTCGGAGGAGGTAAAGAGGAATTAAGCCCAGGTTTATCATCTCTGGCAAGCCCCATAGGGGACCCCTCTGATGGCTATGTGAAAATAGTTTTCTCTATTTCCTCAGCTTTTTCCACCGAGAGGTTGGAGTACCTATTTGGCAATGTGCCTTTGGGGCTCCTGGGGCTCTTCAGGCATGGCCTTTTCCCTTCCTGGCAAGACCTTCATAGTCCCTGAACCAGGCTCAGGCTTCTTTGAAATTCATTTTCCTTACCATTTTAGGCAAGGGGTGTTTGAAGGGGTCTATCTCCTTTTCTTTGGATTCCTGATCTGGTCTAGGTGTAGTGGACTTATTCACTCCTCGGACCAAAGCCGAAGAAGTGGTGCCTGCATTGGTTTCTTCTTCATCTGAAGGGACTTCTTCCCAATGGATGACCTTCCTCATTCTCCTACTGGAAGGTGTGGTAGAGGCATGGGGTTTCCAATGTGAGTAGGTGTTCTTGTGCCTACTGCCTAGGAAGCCACACTTGCTACATTTTATCGAGGGGTCTTCTCAAACTTTCAGGGCCTTACAATCTTTCGAGAAATGTCCTTGCCCACCACAATTGTAGCAGGTGTACTTTGTCTTATCAAATACGGGCTGTCTCTATGCTGCATCGATATCCATGACATTCGGGTCGCGCCTCAGGGCTCCTGAGTTCCTCTGCACTCCCCTTGTGAGAAGTTTCATAAGATCTTCTCATTCTCCTTGAATTCAGAGTTCTTCCATAAACTCCTCGAGATCGATGGGGTAACCCTTGGCCTGTACATATCTCTTTACAATTCCTTAATCTGCATGTTTATACAGCAGATCGACACATTGATCAGTTGATAGTACAGCCACCAGCTGATGGGACTTGAATTTTGTGAGAAAGGTTACCATATCGCTTCTTCCTTGCACAAGAGTGAGCAGCTGTTGTTTATGCCACTCTTTATCGTTTACTGGCCTAAAGTTAGCCAGCATCATTTTTTCAAACGCCTCCCAGGCTGGCCAGCCCACCATTGCAGCTGCCTGGCTTATGGTTATGGCAAGGCAGGCAGCATCCCCTTTCATCATCCTGAATACTATGATTTTCACCATAGTTTCGTTTGGGAGGGCAGTGGTGTTCTCCTCCTTCCACATGAGGACTTTCGACCACCATTTGTTAAAAGTGCATCCCCTTTGCCCTTCAAAGGTTCTGAGGTCTGCAATTATCTTGGACAACTTGGGTGCACTAGACCCTGCGGATCCACCATCAGTTGCTGTCAGTCTGGCAGCGAGGGTTCTTACTTGGCCAACGAGGGTGCCAACTGTTGCCTCTAGGTCTTTGATCTTACCGGCCACTATGATGAGCTGGTTGCTTTCTTGGATCGCCCTGACTTCTGCCTGGGCCAGGCAGTTGATGAGGTTCTCCTTCTTGCCTTCTACTCCAGTGAGGTAATTTCCCAGCTCTACCACTAATCGTGCCCAATCGTCAGTTCCAGCTGCGAGTTGGGAGATGATGTTGGTGAGGTCCTGGGGAAGTGACATTATAATTGCTTTTTTAGAAGTACTTTACTTTCTTTGTAGGTCTCAGCCAAATCCTAGATCCTAGCAGGGTCTGCCTGCTAATCTCCTTCTTGTATTCCCTTCTTGTTCTTTTCTTAGGTGCTGGGGGCTCCTGCACTGGTTCTGGCTCTAATGAGGGTGTGTGAGAGTTGATATCTAGTGTGAACAGGTATGTGTCTGGGCCAGGAGTTGAGCAGGCGAAAGACAAAGGGGATACCCTGAAGACTCTGTCTAACTCTTGTTGGTGGCGGAAGAGGTTCCACTCATATTCCAGCCACTCATTGTCAAGGTAGGGGTTGACTATTAGGTGCGGCGGGAGGAAATGCCGCGGGGTTAATGAGCATGAGATGGTTGAGCCGAGGGATGGCCCTTCTATCTCTTCTTGTCAAAAGTAGAGCATGGGGTCTGCTGATAATGCGCTGCTCACTAACTTCCTAGGATGGTTCTCTTCCCAGATACTGATGAAGGCAACTTCTGGCTGCTCTAAATAACCCCAGAAACTCTCTTCAAACTGCCTCTCTGAATCCACCTGTTGTTCTCTCGACAGGTACTCTGCTAGCTCCTGTAGTTGTACTATGGGGAGGTCTAGATCACCTTGGTCATTCAGGTCATCTACTACTTCCCAGTTGGCTACTAGATATTGATATACTATCTATAGGGCTAGAGGGAGAACAGAGGGTATGGACAGCACTTGATGCCTATAAGAGGAATGTGGCTGTGTGGGTGTCCACCTAAAACTCACTTCTTCCTAGTTGATGAGGCTAGGGGGTGCGAGGTACGAACATGAGAGCTTGTTCTAATGATACAACCCTAAACCAGAGAGCATTTTATTTGAGGATAAGCTTGGTATGTTCATAGGTCGTGGTGGTGTGAATGGAGTAGTGGCTTGTGAAGGTGTCTATGTTATCCCTTGCTAAGGCTAGCTAGTAGAGGAGAGAACACCAAGAGAACAAGCTGAGGGCTTCAGCATTGTCCCCTAGCCTTTATATACCCTGTCTAATGTACAGCCACCTGAGCACAGACCAACTATCTAAGTATGGCAAATCTCCTACTATGGTCAAACCCTTGACCCTTATCTATGCCTCATGGTGACAGCAATCAGCAATCCTATGCTGCCACAGTGGAGATTAACTGCCACCTCCTGTGTGGTGTCTTCTATCAAAGAAAAGAAGAGAAGCATCTGGAAAGATCTGGATGGGCAGAAATTAAAGGGCACTGGGTTAGGGCACGAATGAAGTGTGGAAATGAAATAAACCCAAACAGGAAACTAGTTCCCGCGCATTAGAAGTGCAATAGATTCCAGAACCTACTACCAAGGATGACAGGTGACGGCAAAGGCCATACTTCATTACCTGTGCTCTGTCTAGGTGGTCTTTGGACTCTTTAATACCTAGTGTCTCCTGGCATCATCACGTGACTGGTCACATGGGCTGCAAATGAAGTAAACATGTCCATGCACGAGGAGAAAAGAAAAGAAAGAAATGAATAAATTATACTGGTGTGATGCGACCGTAACAGAAGAAGAGTATAGAGAATGAAAGAAGAAGGGAAAAGTTGTAACATAGACAGCTAAGGGCAACCTCAGTCTGTTTTAAATAGAGTTTTTCCCTTATAGAATGCCCTTTGGGGTATTGGTATGATTGAGTTCTTATAATGTCCTCACTCAATAATCATAGGCTCCTATATATATCTTCCCTTAGTTGTCATTATTTTGGGTTATTCTAGGAGTTGGTACCATCTTCCTATGATACTTGGTTAAAAGAGGGCATTTTTTCTTCACCATAGCCTTTATTCCAGCCTTTTTCAAGTGATGATATATTGTTTGGGTAGAGATAAATTAGTTTTTGACATCCTAAAGAGTTTTGGTGACTTAGACTGCATTTTCAGTTTTTTCAGAACCAATAAAACAAATGGCATGTCATATATTAGTTGGAGTAATAATGGAAGGTGATACAACCCCATAACATTATCATAGGGAAGACATGTATGGGAGCCTTGTGGATGTCCAGACAAGAATGTCTTGATTCAAAACAACACCACTAGTCTATCTAGAGGATGCTCTTCAATGATGGGGGAAACTTACAGGAAAACAGACTAAGGTTGCCCTTAGCCATTCCAAGCCTTATATACCTTGACATATATACATCATGTGACCTAGACTACAACTAAGTAACTGGGAACTCTATATCCTTGTTGTCATATGCATTGCCCCCTCTTCATGTCCAGACTGGCCCTGCTGCAGTTCATCCACCATCTTATGCTCTGGCTAATATAATCCCTAGAACAACCCAAGGCAACAGCCAAGGGAAGATATGTATAGGAGCCATGTTGGCATCTGAACAAGGATGTTGTATCCAGAGAGGCACAACCTACACTTACTAACCTAGGGGAACACCCTGAGCTAGGGCTTGCTCTACTTGAGGGGGAAATCCCAAGAGAACAGACTAAGGTTGCCCTCAGCTGTCCTAAGCCTTATATACCTTAGTATATATACATCATATAATCTAGGCTACACTATAAGTAACTGGCAACCCTACTTCTATAACGACGTCACTTATATCTTGGTTTCTTCTCAGTATTGCATCTTTCGCTGACAGACTATGCTGTCCTTTTCTTCCTCTCTGTAAATGTAATGCCTTCTATAACCAGGGTATTCTCAGTTCTATCTTTTGTTACTTATTGTCCAATTCTAGCCTAGGGATCTATAACATAATATTATCCCAGCAGATAACAATGGTCTATTCTTATATTTTATCATCAGCAGCATTTCTCTCTTTGAATATATCTTCAGGCCACTGGTAACAAGCTATCTTTACTTAGTTATTCCCTTTCTTGATACTTGGTCTATGTGCGGAGAGTCCATCCCATAAATAGGGCTCTCTAGCTGTAGTAATACTTCAGCTTGTTCTACACAATCTACATGCTAGAACTCCTCCTCAGAACAGCCGATCGCCTTATCCACTGTCTGAGTAACCTCTACCTTTGATACCTTGACATTCTTCTTAGGAGTTCTTCCCTCTCAGTAAAAGGGACTATTCTTGCAATCATACTTCGCCGTTGCTAAGCATTTATAGGAAGGGCTGTGTGTTGTATATACCACTGCTAGGTCGTTCACACACAGAAGTGCCAAGGCTAGCATCTATGAGACTAGGAAGAGTCTCCATCTGGAAGCCACACTGACTACATTGCTATCCATGGGTCCAGGTCTGCTCAGAGGAGCCACCTATCATCAGAGACAGTTGCTATTCTATCTAGTTGTTTTAGTGCATTTGTGTTAGATGCCATCACACTATAACAAAAGAACAAGCTTGTCCAGTTATACCCTGCTCTTCAGCAGAAGGGACCCCCACTGTCTTCACCCTGTTGTACTGCTCTCCACTGAATCCTTCAGACTCTGAGTCAGATACTCCATTCAGACTGGTCTATTGCTCTCCTTCAAGTTCTCAGACTCCACAGCACCCTCGAACTCCTATTGGATGACCCCCTTTATCTAGGAACCCACTACTATAAGCTCCGACACCCATTCCAGCTACTGATACAACCCCTAGAACAACCCAAGGAACTTTGCCAAGGAAAGACACGTATAGGAGCCATGTTGGCATCTAGCCAAGGATATCTTTAGCCAGAGAGGCACAACCTAACCCTCTAATCTGAGGGAACTCCCCGAGCTAGGGCTTGCTCTAATGGAGGGGGAACCCCCAAAAGAACAGACTGAGATTGCCCCCAGCTGTCCCAGGCTTTATATATCTTAGCATATATACATCATGTGATCTAGGCAACTACTTTAGTCACTGGAAACCCTAGACCCTTGTCACCACATGATACCCTCTATTCATAACTGGACCTTATCCAGACTATGCACTACCCACAGTGATGTGCCTTATGCCCAGATGTCTTGCATGCAGATCAGGCGTGGTATTAAATCCTAAGACCTTCATGTCTGCATTGTCCATGCTCCAGATCTCTTCCTTGTGCCAAACTCCAGCGAGATCCATGTTGAGCAATTCGTAACCCTGTACATTATGCCCTTGTGGCTGTAACAGCCATAGTGGTACCACCAGTAGTCACTTACCCTAGGATTACTCCACCCCCTTGAGGACTTACACCACTAGGCCAACCTTCCATTCTTTCCAGGCCTATCACAGACAATGACGACAACAAGATGCCTACAGAATTGAAAGGCAGATTATCAGAAGATTTTACAGAAGAGGCTAATGATGCCAACTGCTGGCTTTTAGCTATCAAGACTTATTTGGAGATCAATGTGCTGGTCTATATGATGGAGGCATCAAAGATTATATTGCTGCTTAATAAAATGAGCAAGGGGCATAGAGCCCACTTTGCTGAGACATAGTACAGGACCATGGCTGAGAATCCTACAGTGCCCAAGACATTCGATGAAGTCTCAAAGGACTTTATCAAGACCTTCCTCCCTATAGATTTGAAATAGAAAGCTTGCTATGTGGTAGTCAAGCTTTGGCAGAATATCAGAAACGACCAAGGATTTTCAAAGTATATAGCCAACTTCCAGTTAGAAGTGGCCAAGACGGCACTAGAAGATGTATCCCTGGTACTCATAGATGAATTTGCTCGAGGTCTAGACAAGGATCTCACACAGATGATACTCTCCATGGAGAAAGTACCTGACACCCTTAGCATATGGGTACAAGCTGCTAGCAAGTTCCATGCTCAGAAAGAACAACTCTGTTCCATTCGTAACCAACAGAGAGGAGAAGCAGGCACTTCATTGTTTATCCGAAAAGATTCAAATGCCATGGATGTTGACTCAGTCAATCTAACTCTAGTGCAATGTACTGATCATATCAGGAAGGGGCTATGTTTCATTTGTCATAAGAAGGGGTGCTCAGCCCATAACCATCAGTGCCCAGGAATCTACATAGCCTACAAACCCTGTCTCCCTACAGGAACCAACAATGCTTATGGAGCTTGTCCCCCTACCATTCCCACTGTAACTGCCATGTCTAGAAACCTGTTCCACCCAGCCATGATTAGAACTATGGAGACTACCGAGGAAATGCCATCTTAATCTGCACTTACCAAGTACCTAAACGCCTTGAATACCACCAGAGAGATCTCCCAGAAAGAAGTATTACAGGTTCTCAAGACTGTATATGACAAAGAAGAAGGAGCACTGATTGAAGGAGAAACAGTGGAGATTAAAGCAATCAACTTTGTGGATTTTTGATGCAGAAGGATGCCTTGATGTCTACCCTTCCCCATACTGCTGTGACTGTAATAGTATCTGATGCAAAGGCCCAATCTATGTGAATCCCTTTGACTATACAGTCAGACCAAATTGTCGAAACATACGCCCTAGTGGACTATGGAGCCACAGAAAATTTCATTTCATCTCTGAATAGTAATCCAAAACAAATTACCAACACAATGACTTAAGCAGAAGATGGTAGCATAAAATATAGATGGAACTGTGAACAACTCTGGATTAGTCCAGCTTATGGCCCAGCTACCCATCAAGATTGGAGACTGGGAAACTACTAAAGACTTCCTAGTACTTGGATGCAGAAAAGAAGAAGTGATTCTAGGACTTCCCTGGTTGAAGAAGGTAAACCCGACAATAGATTGGAAGATAGGAACTATGAGGTTCTCTCCCCTGAAGTTGATAGAAGAAGATCTTCTTCCTCAACAATACATTCTCCGATTTCTTCATGCTAATCCCAGCACCTGACTGAAGCGAGAATATATCAGATAATATCACCCCTCTATGTACATCAATAAACTTACCATCGCCTTGGAAATAGCCCAGAAAGCTCCAAAACTTGAAGTTTCACTACCAGCTGAATTTGAAGAATTTGCAACCATGTTTGGGGAACCCCTGAAAGGAGAATTACCACCAGCCCAATCTTTTGATTATGTCATAGATCTGAAAGAGGGATTTACCCCTAAAGTCACCAAAGCATATCTGTTAAACCCCAATGAAGTCAAAGCATGCTGAGAATTCATAGATGAACACCTAGCTTTAGGAAAGATCATAGCGTCGAAGTCCCCACAAGCAGCCCCCTTCTTCTTTATGCTGAAGAAGGACAGATCATTATGACCTTGTCAGGATTACAGATACCTCAATGAAAGTACGATTGGGAACGCCTACCCCTTACCGTTGATCTCAGATCTTCTAGATTGCCTTAAAGAATCAAAGTATTTCACCAAGTTTGACGTCAGATGGGGCTATAACAACATCCGTATAAAGCCCAAAAATCAATGGAAGGCTGCATTCATCACCCCCTTTGAACTTTTCCAGCCCACCATCATATTCTTTGAGCTGAGAAACTTGCTGGCAATGTTCCAAGCCTTCATGAACCATATCTTCCGAGATTACATAGCTGAAGGATGGGTCATCATTTACATGGATGACATCCTTATCCACTCAATCGACCTAGCAACTCACCATGCACATACTAAGCTAGTACTGCAATGACTCGCTGAACAGAAACTCTATCTCAAGTTGTTCAAATGCTTCTTTGACACTTCTGAAGTTGAATATTTAGGGATGGTTGTTAGCCACAATAGAGTCACAATGGACCCTACCAAACTAGATGCTATCAAGAAATGGAATACTCCTACCAACATGAAAGGAGTATGAAGTTTTATTGGATTTTGCAATTTCTACAGAAAGTTCACCCCAAAGTTTTCAGAAGTAGCATGTTCTCTCTTAGATCTAACCAAGAAGAATATACCATGGAACTGGACAATTGATTGCAAATTTGCATTCCGCCAGTTACAACAAACATTTACCTCAGCCCCAGTCCTCAGCATGCCAGATCCCTCCCAGCCATTCTACCTCATGACTGACATGTCCCTCATAGCTATAGGGGCAGTACTCATGCAGAAAGACACTAATGGCTATCTCCACCCCTGTGCCTATCTTTCCAAAATGCTCAGAGATGCAGAATGAAACTATGATATCTACAATTGTGAACTTTTAGCTGTTATCTATGCCTTAGAAGAATGGCGACAGTACTTGATGGGGACCAGACACCCCATCACCATCATTACAGATCACCAAAACCTTACGTATTTCAAACAGCCCAGGAAATTATCTCATTGCCATGTCAGATGGCAGATATTTTTGCAGGATTTTGACCTCCTATTCCTATACTCACTGGCATCCCAACTTGCTCCTGTAGACACCCTTTCTAGAATGAACTCAGTCGATACAGCAAATGACAACTCAGAACTACAATTACTTCCAGATGACTTATTCCTCAATGCCATTGACACCACATTACTTGAGAAAATCACATCTTCCTCCACTGACAATCCAGTCGTCCTTTCTGCACTTCAAAAGTTGGACAGAGAGGGTACCCACTTCCATTGCTCCACACCCACAGATTGGACATTTGTAGATGGAAAACTCTTCTTCAAGAACCATCTCTATGTTCCCCCCTCTGAACACTGCAATCTAGTTACTACTCTCCATGAATCCTTTGCTGGGGGGCATGGCGGCATCCACCATACCCAAAACCTTGTCCAGAGGGACTTTTAGTGGCTGGGCCTCCTATCATTTGTCTGCTATTTTGTCACTGGATGCACAACCTGTCAGACCAACAAAGTGAACACTTGTCTGACAGTAGCCCCATTGCAGTCTATTTCTTCCTCCTTCTTGCACCCATTTTCCACCCTGTTGGTGGACCTTATCACTGGTTTACCTCCTATGAAAGGTTTTGATTCAGTCATGGTCATGGTCGACCATGGCCTTACAAAGGGGGTAATCTATACTCCTTGTCATTCCAGCATCTCCACTAAGGGAGTAGCCCAACTTTTCCTTGAAAACATTTTCCCCAGAGTTGGCCTACATGACAAACTCATCTCTGATCAAGGCCCTTAGTTTGCCTCCATATTTGCCAAGGAACTTGGCTGACTACTCCAGTATGACATTGCTTTATCAACTGCTTATCACCCCCAAACAGATGGAGAAACCAAACAGGTAAATCAAGAACTGGAAACATATCTCTACCTCTTCTGTGAAGGAGTCCCCCAATGATGGGTAGATCTCCTTAAAATGGCTGAATTTCATCACAACTCTTCCATACATTCCTCTATGAACAAGACTCCATTCTTTCTCCTTTTTGGATATGAACCACATATCTATCCCCCCCTTGGAACCACTTTTCTTCCAGCTTTACAGACACAATTGGATAACATCGATTTCACATGAAGGGAAGCCCTGGCTGCACATGAAAAAACACAGCGCCTCATGAAGGAATGAATCACCACCCACTTCCAACTCTAGAAAGTCGAAGATAAGGTGTGGCTTGAGGCCAAGAATCTCCACCATCCAAACCTTCCATATAAGCTAGCTCCAAAGCAGGAAGGGCCATTTGAGATTATCCAAGTTCTCTCCCCTCTTGCATACCATCTCAAACTCCCCTCTATCTGGAAGATCCATGATGTATTCCACATCTTCCTCTTAATGACTTATCGAGAAACTGCCAAACATGGTCCTAACTATCTCCACCCTCCACCCAATCTGATTGATGGTGAAGAAGAATATGAGGTTGATTGGATCTTACGCCACAGAGGACCACCATCACGAAGGCAGTACCTAGTAACCTGGAAGGGATACCCCAAGTCGGAACGTACCTGGGAACCTGAATCAAACCTTGATAATGCTTCAGAACTCCTCCAAACTTATAAGTCTGTCAACTGTCTCTAGAATCCTCATGCCTTTGAATTCAAACAACTATAATCTATCAGACCTCATACCCCCATGTATTGCCTTCTTACTCCTCATTCATCTTCTCCACCTTCTTGCCTTAATCATTGTTATTCTGCTCTCATCTCACTACTTTTGGACCACCACCCTCAAACACATCTAATCCCCCCCTCAATCATCACCCCTTCTATATCCAGACTGCCCACTCTTAGAATAAACCTATTATGACTCGCATTATCTGATCTATGAAACTTGATCAAAAAATCAGGGAACTCATCCCCTTTACCACCATTGGCTCCCTATAGGATTCATTCAGCCAACCTTGGAATCCAGACCTTGTAGATTGGAGCAGAATACCACTCAAGCTCTGTCTCAAACCTAGCAAATGGATCTCCCTCCTAGGGCACGCCTCCACTCTCTAGATTCCTTCTAAACTGGAACCCTCCATCTGCCCTGATGACATCCTCCATATCCTCAGGTTATCTGTCTCTCAATTAGCATTCCTCCATTGCCATAACCTCCTTCCGAGTCATTGTCTCAAACATTCATGCTTTTGCAAGGTCTCCAGCTGCCCCTAATATACTGATTACTAGTGGGGAAGAGTTGTCGAGTCTAGGAAGTCTTGAAGATAGAAAGGGGATAATGTTATGTGTTGGTTGGTAAACCCACCCATATGCTATTTTCTTGATCACCTTCTATAACGACGTCACTTATATCTTGGTTTCTTCTCAGTATTGCGTCTTTCGCCGACGGACTATGCCGTCCTTTTCTTCCTCTGTAAACACAATGCCTTCTATGACTAGGATATTCTCAGTTCTATCTTTTGTTACTTATCATCCAATTCTAGCCTAGGGATCTATAACATAATATTATTCCAGCAGATAATGACAGTCTATTCTTATACTTTATCACCAGCAGCCTTTCTCTCTTTGGATATATCTTCAGGCCACTGGTAACAAACTACCTTTACTTAGTTATTCCCTTTCTTGATACTTGGTCTGTGTGCAGGAAGTCCATCCTATAAATAGGGCTCTCTAGCTATAGTAATACTTCAGCTTGTTCTATGCAATCTATGTGCTAGAACTCCTCCTTAGAACAGCCGATTGCCTTATCTGCTGTCTAAGTAATCTCTACCTTTGATACCTTGACATTCTCCTTAGGAGTTCTTCCCTCTCAGTAAAAGGGACTATTCTTGCAATTATACTTCGCCGTTGCTAAGTGTTTATAGAAAGGGCCACATATTGTATACACCGCCGCTAGGTCGTCCACACACAGGAGTGCTGAGGCTAGCATCTATGAGACTAGGAAGAGTCTCCATCTGGAAGCCACGCTAACTACATCACTATCTGTAGGTCCAGGTCTGCTCAGAGGAGCCACCTATCATCAGAGACAGTTGCCATTCTATCTAGTTGTTTTAGTGCATTTGCATTAGATGCCATCACACCGTAACACCCTATTCATAATGGACTATAGCCAGACTACACTTTACCCATCATCTTATGCCTAGCTACATGCAGATCAGGTGTGGCATCAAGCCCTAAGACCTTCATATCTGTACTGTCTGCACCTTAGATTTCATCTTGCACCAACCACCAGCGAGATCCATTGCAGGCAATTTGTGACCTTTTGCAATTATGCCCTTGTGGCCATAACACTGGCCTTATGGATCAGGCATGTGCACAGCACCCAAGATCCTCATGTCCATGATGTCCACAGTCCAGATCTCCATTGTATGGCAAGCTCTACCAAGATCCATTGTGACTGATTCATAACCTATTGCTGTTATGCACTTGTGCTCATAACAGAAGGACAATCAGGAGAGGGCTTGGCCAAGTCTAGACAAAGTCTGGAGCAAATTCTACTGATGGTAGAGTGGTTTACACCAGTAGCAAGAGATATTTGGCAAGTGGATTAATCCAATTCCAAAAAATTAATAATTTGATTGATTTAATCAAGAGAGAGGGATTTCATGGTGGTAATAGTGGAAGAAGAGTAGTGTTGTGGTTTGTTTGTATTGTTTCCGACTTATTATACATCACATGATCCATTGATTACATAATATCCCATCAGAACATAGCAATTTAGAATATTATGAAGTTAGCAAAAAAATATTGCAATGAGTATCTTTGCTTAATTGGTGAATATTGCCTTAACCAGAAGGAATTATATAAGCAATGTATATATTTTCAGAAAACCCTTGATTAGGGCTATCTGACAATATATAGGTTTAAGGATCTAGCATTAATGAATAGTTTGATATTCATTAAACATTGAAAAAGTTGCAAATATTGCAATGTTTTTGTTGCTCAGTGTAGCTCCAGTTATATCCCTTCCCATCTCCATCCTCTAGTTCCAGTTTCCTCTTCTTCTGTCTTACAGTGACTCCAAAAACCCTTTCCATACTAACCCTCACTATAGTGCATGAAGCACACTGCCAGCCACCATGGGAATTTCATTTCACTTTGGTGGAGTTATAAATAGTAATCTCTCTTGATTACCAAATTGCTCCCTAGGTCATGTGATTTAATTCACATGTCATAGAAATATAGCCATTTTAAAATAGCAATATCATGGAAAGGATTTTTTCACTTTTGAATTGCTAACCAGGTTCTCTATCAAATCATTGAATATTTGTTGTTGTTTGGTCATACAAACAAAGACATACATGTAAACAGTATGTCTGAGTTTAAAAAAGTTCACACACTTCTTGATTCCCAACTTCTATTATGGCCAGATCTCTCTCTCTCATCCAACAAAACACCATCCTTTCCTTGCTTGATTCTGGAAAATCTGGTGAAGCCATTGCCAAGCAACTTGGTGTTAGCCCTTCTTCTATATCCAAACTTCACACAAAATACCATTCCACTCTTCTCAAAGCCATTGGAGGTCATCCCTCCAAACTCTCTCTTATTAATATTTGTTATGCCCAATATCTTATCATTTCTGGCAGAGCAGAAACTGCTGTCCAAGTGACCAAAGCTCTCACCAACATCATCAACCAGCCTCTCTCCACCAATACAGTTCACCTCCACTTGAAGAAATCTGGTATGAAAGCTGTAGTCAGTCCAAACATCCTATTCTCTCTGCTAAGCATTGCAAGGCTTGGTTGGACTTTGCTTATAATTGGACTGTAGAGGACTGGAAGAAGGTGATATGGTCTGATGAGATCAAAATCAATTTCCTAGGGTCAGATGGGCACAAATGGGCATGGAAAAAGGCAGGTGAGGGGCTTAGTGATACAGTGGCTCAAAAAAGTGTCCCAATATTGTGCCATTTTGGAAAGATTGGAAAATTATAGAAGAGCAAGAATGAATCAGATAAAGTGCTTGCAGAATGAATGAAAGTACTTGCTCTTGGCATTATGAAACAACTTTGGTTTATGTAATTTGATTGCCATGGGAGTGAGGTACAAGCATTTCAAAATGACATGTCATTGGGACACTTATTTGACCCTTCATTTGACAATCATTATATGATATGTAATATAGAAATTTGACAGCTATTGATGGTTGCTATGTTACCAAGCTATGTAATTATGTAAGTGACATAACTCCAAGCAATATAAATATCCTGTGTCCTACTTCAATTCACCTCACCAAACCATGAAGTCCATTTC
>JBBPUK010000411.1:3926-18870 GCA_038094635.1 Tylopilus cervinicoccineus
TCGGGTCCAATCTGTAGAGGCTCGGTGGTTCGTCAGGACGGAAGATTCCAATCGCAGAATAGATGGCGACCATGTGGTTGTATGATCAAATGAGGTCTTCGTTTCAGGGTGCTATTGGACCGGAGTGAGTGGAGATGGCTGCGCGGTTCACCCAAACAGCCGGTTCGAGCGTTAGCGCTACCCAGACGGGCCTGGCTCATAGTAAGAAGTGAAGTATCCCTTGACACGGATAAAGACGACTATGGTCGATGGCCGTGCACGAGCTGCTCCAGCGACGCAACTGATGCGATCTGAAACTCATCCGTTCCGCTACTCATCATCTTCCCTCCCTTCTTCGACATCCGACCCTGCGTGCGAACGACCTCGGTCATCCGTCTCTCCGCATCTCCCATACGTTCCAACATGTCCATGTCTCGCAGTTTCCGATCGCTGGCCGTGTGAACAGACTTGCGCGGCCTGGGTTTGGGGGTGGTCTTGGGGTAGTTGCTTTTCTTGGTGCCGTCGGTGATGGTTTTCGGTGCTTCCCGAAGTGCAAACGCCTTTGCAAGGTGTCCAATGTGTAGATTACGGACGTGAAACATGTGTTTTTCGTCTGTCGGATGCGTGGTATAGGCCCTCATATGCGACAGGAAGGCTTTTCGTGCAAGCTCCGAGTGCTAGATAAGTTCGCGTGTGAGAGATGAAACATGACAAAGACAAAAGGATATACACCTCTTTTCTTCGCAACACCCACCGCTCAAATGAGAGCTGTACATCGGTTGCGCGAGCTTCGTACTCGGAACCCTTGCCGCCGAAGCCCTTGGCCAGCACACTTTCGACGCTCGTTCCATCGAGCGAAACATTTATCTTTCGGTCTGGTTCTGGTTTGTTGGCCAGATCTCCCTGCATTTTACCTTCTACCCACTTTATCCACTCAGATTCGCTCGGTGCGACTATGCTCCATGCCTCTCCGCCTTTTCCTGCACGTGCCGTACGTCCAACGCGGTGTACGTATTCGGTTACTCCGCCTTCCGTGGGTAGGTCGTATTGGATGACAGCACGCACGAGTGGCAAATCAAGGCCACGAGAGGCAACAGACGTGCATAGGAGGACTGAAGAAAATGTGGAGGGCTGTTTGCCCTTTCCGAACGTCATAGACGAGAAACCGCGAAGGGATGCAAGGCGAGTTGGTGTCGGAAGAGAACCATGAAGCCGGTAGATGTGGGTGTCGGGGAGAAGGGAAGACCGCACTGATATTTTTTCGCCTCTCTCACGATTTTGGTCTTCCAAGGAGAGCTCACTACTGTCGGATCTCTCATCATCATGGTCAGAGTCTCCATATTCTTCGTCCATTTTTGAGCCGCCCAATAACTGCCAGTGGAAGTCGACAGAATCTGTGCAGCTAAGGAAGACAATGATTTTCGAACCCTTTTTCGCTTGATTTTGTGCGAGGATGGAACGTATAAGGGCAACGAGTGCGACTAGTCGTAGTTTCAGAGGCACGATGACATACTTTTGGGAAAGCTGTGCAGGTGGAGTGAACGAAGTCACCTGGGAGGAATTCTTTTGATGTAAGGATTGCTCCTTCTCAGTATCGAAAACTTTAAGCATGATGGGGTTCACCAGCGTCGTTCCTGCAAGTTTCTGAACGTCTTCTCGGATAGTTGCAGAGCAAAGTATGGTTCTTCTGTGTTGCCAATCCCAACCGCCAACTTCCAAGCTTTTCCCCTCGTCGACGGCCTGGATGGCTAATTTCCGGCGCCCATCTAGCCCTTGAATGATGCCCTTGATCGTTTCTTCAAAGCCAAGTTCCATCAACTGGTCTGCTTCGTCGAGTACCAACCACCTGCATTTTCCGATGTTGAAGGAGGATGTGTTCTGCAAGTGATCTAGCAACCGTCCCGGTGTTGATACAAGTATTGGGATACCTTTCCTCAAGCGTGCTTTTTCATGGGACCGCGTTGCCCCACCGGAGAGCAGACCCGAGACTAGCCAACGTGTATATCGCGCCGACGATTCGCCATCGTCAGTTTCGCCATCGGGTCGAAGTTTGAGTTTAAGGAGAGACTCGAGGACATCTGAGATCTGTTTCGCGAGTTCGCGAGTAGGAGCTATAATGACGGCGAGTGTACCTATAGACCGGTCTATATAAGAATGGGTACTCAAGGGAAGGAGGTCGTGGATAATAGGGAGGAGGAATGAAAGGGTCTTTCCCGAGCCCGTCTGGGATTGTATGAACACATCTCGTTCTGCCATGTGGCCGGAGGAAATCTCGGTAAATATGGGGAGGGCAGCTCGTTGGATGGACGTGGGTCTGGTAATACCCATTTTAGACTCCAAGTGGGCGACTAAAAATGGATGTAGCCCAAGCTCCGAAAACCCAGAGGACGCGAGAGGGGCATTACTGGGCTGGGAAAGAGATTTAGGATCGGACTTGCGCCCTGGGGCATCAATCTTTGGGTTGTAGGAGAACAAAGAAGATATTATTTGTGTTGGTGGCCTGGATGACCCAGTAAGTCGGCCCTCTGTGACCAGAACGCCTCGGTCTACTTGCTCGTGTCGCCGAGGACGTTTTGCTGGTGGATCCTCTGCACCAGAATCATCGTCCAGAACCGCTGCCTGAGGGGCCTGACGGACAGATACTTTCTCCTTGCGCTTCTGCGCTCGCTTGGTCTTTAACCTAACAAAGTTATTTGATTGTGGACACTTTCAACACATCTAAATGCGCTCACCTGTCAGTCCATCGGCCAGATTTTCTTCCAGAGATGCGTTTCGCAGCGGCCAGAGCACTTGCAGCGAGGTTTAGGACGAGCCCATCGTCCATCTTCTCTTGACTCGCCTCAGGTAAGCCCTGAAGTAGTATGTATGTAATTAAAAAGGAAGTTTGTACCCACGTACGTTGTATGAATTCGCCACGTCCCCGTTTCTCACTCGACACTACCTGGAACTACCAACATGTTTGGTCGCATCTCTCTCGCTTTTATCATAGTATCCATTGCTGCTTTCTTCTGCGCGCAATCTGCAGATGCCGTAAAAGGCCCGAGGATAACGCACAAGGTCTACTTCGATATCAAGCATGGCGACAAGGAGCTGGGACGCGGTGGGTGTCATACCGGATTACCGACAAATATTGAGACTTAATGGATCTTCAAGTCGTGATGGGTCTGTACGGTGGTGTACGCATCCCTTTTTTTTTCTTCGTTGTGCTCTCGAAGTGGGGTCTCGATGACATTGTTCCCAGACCGTTCCCAAGACTGTCGAGAATTTCCGTGCATTGGCCACTGGAAAGGACAAGACAAGTGCCGAGCTTGGTTATGGCTATAAAGGCTCCAAGTTCCACCGTGTTATTAAAAACTTTATGCAAGTCATTCCAATCCGTCATATCGCTATAGCTGTAGCTTGATGACACATACTTTCTCCAGGATCCAGGGTGGGGACTTTAGTGCGTCAAGCTTTATTTCAATAAAGTGCACGCATCCTGAGTAGCACAGCTCGCGGTGACGGCACTGGTGGCAAGGTTTGTACTCCTGGGTTCTCTTGTGTCTAATTCTGATTTTTGTCGCTCAGTCCATCTATGGCGACAGGTTCAAGGACGAGAACTTGTGAGTTACAAGAGATTCTTTCCCCTTCTCTGGTTCAACTGCTTCCTTAGTAAGCTTAAGCACACCGGGCCTGGCACACTTTCCATGGCTAACGCAGGCAAGGACACGAACGGTATGTATTCTCTAGATGTATTCCCATCCACCTATATCTGAGGAACATCCCTCTTAGGTTCACAATTCGTGAGGTTCATGATTTTCGAGTGGTCCGTAGACTCACCGTCATTTAGTTCATTTGCACGGTTGTCACCAGCTGGCTAGACGGTAAACATGTACGTCATAATGACTTTCCCTTGGTGATGGTCACTAATTTTGCTTAGGTTGTCTTCGGCAAGGTCTTGGAAGGCATGGATATTGTTCACGCCATCGGTGCGTTCCTTCATTTGCGTCACCTTCAGTCATCATGTTCTCACCCGACTGTGCAGAGGATGTTCCAAAGGGCAGTAATGATCGACCGCTGGACGACGTCGTCATCTATGATTCTGGAGAGGTTTGTCAGCGTAGCAGAAATCTTTGCGACTCTGACGGACTTCCTGTAGTTGCCTGTAGAGTCTGTTGTCGAAGGACAAGGAAACGAGGTACCACTCCGCGCTGAACTATAGTTCGAGCGCCCATGTTTCATCGACATATCATGTCAATAAAATTATCTATTGTTTATTCAACAGGATGTCGAGGACGAACCCACACCGTCAGCTTCTGAAGTCATTGCTGAGATGCCACCTCAACTCATGAAGCCATCCAAGGCTGCATCCGCCGTGCCAGCCGTTATTTCCCACACCGAGGACGGCGCAATGACTGAGGTCGCTAGGCTCTCGCCGCCATACCTATTGTACGCCTGCATCGTCTTTTTCATGTTGACCGTGCCCTGCGCTTTTTACATTTGCGGGGGACCGCGGTGGATACTATTGCGCCGTCTAGTTCACAGAGTTCGAGCTAGGGGCTACCGTCGTGTTAGTGTCGGCGACGATCTAGAGAAGTAGATATCTTGGAAAAGTGCATCCCGTTCGTTTTGACTTTGTTCTTATCTATCAATCCGGAAAGCAGTGTTAGTTGTATTGATATAGCGAACCGGCACGAATCCGAGTCCAGCTATAGAGCCATGAGATCGATAGCGCGCACGAGACAGGCTGTGTCTTGGCTATGTTACTGTAGCCTCGGCTAATGGTGAGGCCTAATTTGCTGATGCGGCTACTCTCTTTCTATTCCTGCCCAGCATCGTCAACGCCATAGAATCTACCAACTAAAATGGACGAGGACGATATCGACGTTGTTGATTCACCTGCTGAGATTTCATCTCTTGCCCCGGACCAGCCTTCTCCCTATGACAGACAAAGGGCCAACCTTGCCGTCTACCTCGATGCCCTGCCCTATGAGTGCGAGTCTCTCCACGAGATGCAGCAAAAACTAGAGCAGATCATAGCAAAGCTCATTATATGCGCAGAGTCCAGGAACTGGCTCGTTCTCACAGCTTGGGATGAAATGCTTCAATGGTACACTTCTTGCCGATTCTCCCGTCTTCAAATATCTCATTTTGCCCAGCTGGTTGCAGTTGCGCTACCCTATGCCTACCTCTACTCGCGCAAAGCTTGTTGGGTTTTACTATGAATTATGTCTCATTCCTGGTTTGGATCCGCATGTCATCCGAGGTTGGGCAGAGATGATCTATCGTCTCCTGGGAAAGAGTGGGAAGCGCTTGCTTGAATCAAAGGATATACACCTCCCTTGGCGGCCTCTTTGGCAAGTTCTTTACAAGGAGCTCTTCCCAAAAAAGCGTCTTCAATTAAAGTGAGCAACGTCTACATATCTTTATCCTAGTCTCATCGACCTTGTTTTCTAGTCGTAACCTGAACGAAATCTTACTCTACATCGCTGAAATCTGCAAACCGTATTTTACTGCAGACGACATTCCTGACATGCTCGGCACTTTCTTACCGATGGTCACCCCCAACGTAAGACCCGTTTCCCCTTTTTTACGCGCTGCATGTAAACAAACAAACGTTGAACCCGTGTAGACGATCCTCACTATGGTCCCGGTGCTGACTTCTTTCCTTCCTCCATCGCGTCCGCATCTCTACCTTCCCGTTGTTTTCAAACTTTGGGAGGCATTCAATTCATTTTCGATGGACGATCGTTTCCTCGAATTAGCCGGGGACTTGTCAGAAGAACACGTTGCAGGTAAAGCCGGTAAACTTGGTGAAGGTGGGGCACAATGGAAGGACGTGGGTATCTGGTCCGGGCAAGAATGGAATTTGCTGGTGAACAAGGGGTTTGAATCAATGTGTAAGCTCTTCCCCACGCATCTGTCGCGACACTCCTCTCACTCATTTGCAGACGTTCCTATAGGAGAATCCGGGGTGAGAAGCTTTGATGCAGAGCTCGTCCACGGGGTCTTTACCTTGTCACAGAGCCCCTATTTGACCTCCGCGAATGCAGACAGAGTGTCAGTCCGCCCGAAAACTAAACCTAACAAAACCATTAGTCGCATAAGTGAGTATGTTTGCGTACATCGAAGAACAAACATGAATGCGATCTAGATGCTCTCGCTAAGTTGTTCGTCTACTCTATGGCGGTTGATGGCCCTCTTCGTAGTGAATCTGCATCGGCCACGCCGTCTTCCCAAGGTGCACAGACGACATATCTTGCGGGTTCAAAGGCTATGGACACTTTAGACCGCCTGATTACTAGTACAGAGTCATTTTTTCATCCGTCAAACCACGGTCATTGGACGCTGCCGGTGAGCAGACTAAATGCTATGCGTACCATTTCTCCTGAGTCTCTTTGTAGCTTACGAGCTTCCTTCAACACTTGACGACCGAGTTTGCTGATCGCTGGTTCGAGGAACATTCGCCTTCCTGTCAAACTCCGGTGGTGAGTATTCTAGGTGACATTTCAGTGTTGTCGCATTGATGGATGATACGAGACACGTCGCCTCACAACCGCAATTTGCCGAGCGTTCGTCGCGTGCCTCCTAACGCCTGCCTTACTTGCAATGTTCTCGAAGGATTCACAGGCTCTCGATATGACGCAGGGAGCCCTGCGCGTGATGGCACAACTTGAACCTACGTTGGTCATGCCAGAGTTGCTCGAACGCGCCTATGGAGGGTTAGAAGTTGTCAACGAGACGCACAGGACTACAGCAGTTCTTAAGATACTTTCGGGTATATCTCTCCCCTTAGTCTCCGAGAAGCTGTGGCCCCCTGGCCAAAAACACCTTCTGCCACTTCTCGAGTTGTGTATTCCAGGCATTGATTTGGTCAGCAACGTCCCTCCTACCCTTTCGGTTATCTTTGACGCCGTCGGGTACAGAATGACCTCGACAAGACTCAATGTGTGGCAAGATTCATTTTTAGTGCAATCCAACACGTCAAAGTTGGCGACATTTCTACACACCAATCCGGGTTCGCGTTATCTGGCGACGCTCCCACTGAAGATCTCATGAGATTCGATAATGACGAAACTCGACTTCCTGATGGCATTGGGATGAGCCCATTCGTTTCTCTGAGCAGGGAGGAGGAGCATACTCTTGTCCGCGAGAGCACTTCAGGCTTTGCAGGTACTTATTCATTTTTCTTCAAGACTTGAAGGCTCAGCACTACAGATTGGGTGGCGTCTCTCTTTCGGCGTATCCTCGCCCTGTACGAGAATCTCCCCGAAGAAGAAGGCGGAGAACAGACGACAGGAGATAACACTGAAGAGGCGGTTTTAACTTCTATAAGGAGCATGGCTGATATCGTCTGTCTCCAACTATCCGATCAACTCTTCAACCTTGTCCTCAACTTAGTTCATGCTTATGCCACAACGAACGCAAAGTCAAATGCCGTGAGGGCATTTGGAGACCTTGTTGCATGCCTCGCGCGTGCAAAGCCCGAACAGACAATTGACAAGTTTTTATCCTTTTGTGTTTCGCAGATCCAAGAGGAACTGAAGCACGGGGCATCCAGCATCCGGACAACCACGACGCATGAGAGTGTGCTTTCTGACACGACCCTGCATTGGAGTGAGCATCGGCTCACAATTCTCATGGCGACATACTAAGTTACCTGATTTATCACGTCAGATATGGCCATCCTCGAGGGATGCTTTTTGTACGGCGGCACTATGGTGAGTTTCGAGGAGCCCCTGGGATCAATTATCTGATGTCCCAGCAGCTACTTAAACATAAAGACACGATCATCCAGCTTCTGTCGCTCCTAGTGGAGAAGACGAAGAACGAGAGAGGGTATTCATGGACTGCCGCTTTGGTATCATCAGTTTTATGTTCATTAACGTTGGTCTACCCTATCAACGAGCATTCTGTCAACAGCGATCAATGGATGGATCCAGGTAAGGAGTTCAGAGTGCTATTTATGTTTATGATACATGTCAAGTTTCCTCTTTAGACTTTAACAAGGCCCACTGTATGCAGTGGGGTCTTCTCATGAAGTTTAAAGACGTCAAAATCGAGTGGCATGGTATGATGACGTTCTAACTTATCAGCGATTTACTCGAAGTATTTCAGTCCCGAACGCGGAAGAAGTAGACTTCGTGCTTCAAATCTTGGATCGCATCGCATCCCCAACACTTGAAAAGCTCGAGGCCCTCGTTAACTCGCCTGATAAATGGGACAGCATCGCTCGCAACGATTTCTGTCGGTGAGTGCTGCAGTCACATCGGTTGCTTGTAAATACGTAGTGACATCTGTGAGAATAGCTATCTAGCTTTCTCGGAAGCAGTCTGGAAAGGCGTGCCTACAATTTACAAGGAGACACCTAAAGAAGTTGTCAGCTTATGTTCCGATCCGGATGTCGATGTAGAAGGGCTTGCCATAGACCAATGGGATGTCCAGGCAGGGATGATCCTGACAGACCCTCGAGATCCACGCTACCAGCGAGTCGTGAAACTGCGGACCCGATTTGGAAATCTTTTATACCTTGCTGCAAGGAAGCTGTGTCAAGACGTAGAAGGGGAGGACCACATCGATGCAATCATTGCACTAGTCAAGGCCCTGGAGACATTCTTCCTTGACTATGGGATGTGTGTGGAGGATGTTATAACTTTACAGAAAGATCTTAGCCAGCTATCTCGAGGGTGCGTCGAGTTTTCTCCGATGTTTCTGGGGGCTAATGGCCTTGGTCAGAGTGAATCGCATGTCTGCACTTCAAAAAGACAATGCACGAGCTGTTTGGATTAAGCGAGCCAACCTCTACCATACTAACCGCCTATACATACACGCTCGGTATCGCCGACGCTCGGAATTAGATGATCGACTATTAAAGGACGCCCTAGCGGCACTTTGTTTATCGCCATATTCTAGGGTGCGGCGGTACGTGTATGGTTGGTCCTCGGAATCGTCGTTTGACTTCTCCTGCAGGCTCGCACAGGATACCCTGCACAATGTGTGCAGTGTAAGTCACTCTGCCCCGCGCTTGTAATTAAGCTAATAACGGAGATAGTACTACCTGCGATCTACGAGGTACATCTTGCCATCAATGTTCGATTCCTTAAGCAAGGGGAGTGACCCAGATCGCATGAAAGGAGCTCTCTACGTGCTTGGAAACAAGGGATTAAGTACGTATACCTTATATCGCTACTGCACCTAAACTGAAATTTCATGGGAAAGCTGCGTACATCATGGATGGTATGATGCAAAGTATTTTTGGTCTCTAGGCTTATATCTTTGCAGATCAGAGGTTTCAAAGGCGATACTTGCTTTCTCTGTTGGAATGTCAACATGAAGAAAAAGTGCGGATTTATGCTCTCATCACATCGATACTTGCTGAGTTGTCGTTGAAGCGTTCGGTCCAAAACTTGGTGTCAACAAATTTCTCGGAGTGCCTCGTGCACCTCACCGAAGAGACAATCCGCACGGCTATATATTTTGCGGATGTCCCCAGGGCCGCTGCTGCTCTCCGAGAGCTTGAGGCGGAGCTGGATGCTCGTAATGTTGACAACGAACTGCGGAGAAACAGTCTAGCAATGTCCTCCAAGAGAGTTCGGAAACAGCACCAGGAGTACGAGCATACGGCAGGTTTCAAGCACGCAGCACTGGTTTTCGCTCCATACTGACCCGTATTTTGTTTCCAGGTGAAATCAGTGCTTAGCATTGCTACCCGTCCCACAACTCATGTTCGTAGCTCGTCTATTATCATATTTCTGATTTGTAATCGTTTTGCAACAGTGGCGATATGTTGAAATGGCCGTCAATATTATTTCTGGACTCATGAAACGAGACACGCCGACACCGCCTGACGTGGTGAGGTTCTTGATGGAGCAAACAACAAGCGTCCAACCCTCGATTCGGTTCTACGCACAGCAGTAAGAGTTACACTCCTTTTTGTTACAAGTGTGTTTGTATATGATCACTGTTTCTAGGGGGATCGTGCGAGAATTACTGTTTATCAAAATGAGGACCTACGCAAAGGGCGATGAGGAACTTTGGCTCTGTAAATGGCGAAATCCATTGTCCTATGACGTTAACTTCGACGATCGTACTCAGTTCCTAAACGCTCTCCATAAGCCTGTTGCAGGGCCCAAGTAAGCTGAACCCGTAGTACACCGGTCCGATGCTGATACATTCTAGTGACTCTTTCATTGACAAATTTGAAACTGGATTTTTAACGTGGACTGCGACCATCCGAGCATACGCTACAGCTGACTCTGCACAGCCTACTGTATGGGACGCATCATCTTCAGAGTCGTTAACCATTATAGGCGAGCACACTGGAAAAGATTACTATTCCAAGCTTGCTGCATTATGGAGTCAGGAGACAGATACCAGTTCCTCTTACTTGCGTTCCGAAAATGTTCTCTTTATCAAGTCCATCGGTCTGTCATTTCATACAAATGGGTCGGTGACAGCTAACATAGTGACCCACAGCCAAGATGTATCAACATGCCACCCTGCAAGACCTTCTCGATACAGTGGAACCCCTCCTTTCTAGCACAGATAAATTCCAACAAGCCGCGGCTGCTGAAATCCTGACTGGCCTACTTCGGGGTACGTAAATATTATGTTATATTTACTTGTACTCAGGCGCAATAGGATCCAAGCACTGGTCTCAACACAGTCTTAATGCCCTGTGGGATTGGCTGGAGCCCCGCTTCGACCACGTCCTCTCTCAAGCTCGACCAGACACTGTGGGATACTGGACCTCGTTCCTTCAAGTGAGTAATCACCACTGTTTTCCGTGCCACGTCTAAGTTGCTCGGTGGTAAGGCGGTATTAGAAGACCGCGATCCTCGCCGAAACAAGCCTTTAGTGGATTGGATTTTGTCTCTCCCGTTGGACTTCCAGGGAGACTCAGCATTTGAAGGTAGATCGACATGACCATGCCTTTCAAGCTGCAATGCTCATCCCAGTCTCAGTTACCAAGTCTTTGAACGCCGTGTCTATACTAGTGGATGCTATAGGAGTTCGATCTAATCCGATCTCTGAAAAATATGTCTCGCTGTTCTTCGACAATGTAGACTCAGATTACGCAGAGGTATGCCTTCTGGTATGCTTGGGTTCCGCATCGAGGTGACTGGAGAACTTGCACAGATTCGTACCATCACGGCGAGCGTTCTCTTTTTCATTGCAAGGAACAGATGGTTTCCGTCGTACCCTTCGGTAACTGCTCTGTTGGCTTCTTGTAACGAGACTCAGGATCCTCTTCGCATCCGGTGAGCATGTTCTGCGTTTCTGACTGACCCGCGCTGAGCAATTTTTGCAGTGAAAGTGTATTCGACGACAGATTCCGGCAGATTATTCAGCAGCTTACCGAGTGGAAGGATCAGCGTTTGCCCCCGCCGCGAGTGACTCAGTCTCAAGTGAGTATTCCATGGGTGCATATGTCCCGTCTAACACGTTAACAGTTTGATAAAGTTGGTCTCATGAGTAAGTCATATGCAACCAGATGGTATCTTACTTACCTTTGTTAAAGTGCTGGTGTGGGTCTGGAATTCTTTTCATTATTCCGAGGCATATCTTGCACTTCCGTCAGCCATGAAGATGCTGTACGTTTTCCATCTTTAAACTATCGCGCGGTTGACCCCCGTTCGCAGGCCTGAAACACTCAATATGTCGGAGCTCAATGACAACCCAGAATTACAAAGATATTGCAATGGAGTTTTAGATGTGATATCCGGAGTCTACTTGCCAGCCGCGTTCGCGGAGGACGTCTTGGATAAGATGGTAGATGCAATACAGTTTTCCAAGGTATGGAGAAATGTTCACTTGGAGATGAAATATAACGGAGTCTATCATAGTCCTGGCGCATCCGGTTGAACACATTACCAGTATTGGTGATGTTTTTCTATCGTAATCTCTTGACTATCTCTCCCACTGGTATGTCGAAAGTCATGGACCTACTGCTTGAATGTCTAGGGGATGAAAATGTTGAGGTTCGCGAGATGTCTTCGAAGATGCTATCCGGTATAGTACGTTGTTCGCAGCGTCAGAACATCATACCCCTCAAGGTATACAATGCATGATGAATCTTGCATCACCGACTGACTGATGGTTTCACAACAGAATCGATTTATTTCTCTGGCTCGTACAGTGAAGTTGCCCCCTCGATCAGCTCCAAATTATGGTGAATCAATGAGGAAACTCCATTCTGCTATCCTTGGGCTTTGCGCCCTCATAGAGAGTTTCCCTTACTCGGTTGAATCTTGGATGCCTCCTCTCACGGAAGGTCAGCTGCTCTTTCGTTGCCTTTATCACGCTGCCTTTTAACGTGCTGCACATCTATAGTGCTTGCCCAACATGCGACCGATCCGCCTCCGATTTCAACAACAATACGTCATTGTGCCTCCGAATTCAAAAAGGTACGAAGTTTTTCCTAGACTGTCAATCAGCATCTGAATTTGACGCATCTTGCCTAGACACACCAGGTATGGCGTCCTGCTTGATTAGTGGATGAGCGGTATAACGTTTTACCAGGATACGTGGCACAAGGATCAATTGTCGTTTGATGAAGATCAGTTGCAAAGCTTGTCCACCATGCTGGTTGGTACATCATATTGTAAGAATTATTTTATCACCTAGCTGTCTGAGCGTTCTCACGTTTTTGCAGACGCTTGATTCGATGCGTCTACACGAAGGCAGTCTTGATCGACACGTAAACATACTCATGTATACCAGTGTATATGATGCCCCGTTCTGTCTGTGGACGCTCTACTAGACACACCTGTCGTGTGATCTCCTAAAAGGACGGAATAATACCGCCCTGGTGGATGAAATAATATGAATCGACGTGAAATCTGAAACTACAAGGCCACACGATCGTGTTGTGCAGGTGAGTGTTGGTACCTACTGGTTCTGAGGTTATCTGCGCATGCTCTGTTGTTTGCCCTTTTTATATGTGTTTGGTGGTGAAACCTACATGGCACAAGCTATCTATGCCGAATCCACGGTGTGAGGACTCGGAGGGCATCCATACCCAGGGAAGTCAGGCAAGCTACACGCTAGACAGTCATCGTTTTGCGTTACGTGTCGTTCCGATGTGCATCACGGTCTCCTGATCCGAATCCTGGGACCATTGCCTTCACAACATCCCTCCGAGCAGGCACACTAACGAGAACGAGAACGAGAACGAGAACGAGAACGTGTCCGGCTCAGTCCAGACTGGCACGCTACCCGCAAGCCAGCGATGTCCGGTAGTGCGGATGCTGCTTTGACCCTCGCGTCGGCCACGACCGTCGATCATCTTTTGTGCAGCAGTGGCCCAATCATGATATGGGAACCACGACGGGGGGACACAACGAACGATTTGAACGTGGGGGTTCGCGTCGCACTGGCATGCCAGAGCTCTCAAGTACATCGGACCAACACTCGACCGAGTTGATTTCTCTCGTCACTCCGTATGAACGACGCCCTTTTCCCCCGCCACCCTTGATCCCTTCCCACACACACCCTATGAAGAGCATCCGAAAGGGTCAGTGTCTGAGAAGGCTCCATGTTGGACAGTGTTCCACTCGTCAGCAGAAACAAAAAAAAAAAAAAAAAAAACTGGCCATGAACGACGGATAGACGAATAGCGTCCGTCACTCGTCTGACTGACGTGTGGGGAACATTGCCTACTCAAAAGAGTCGTAACGCGTCCATATCGGCATGACAAGAAAAGTCAGAGCAGGATGCAATGCTGGCAAGGGAAATCGGTAGCGGCAGGTATACATTCCGCGTCCAAATCAGAGTCGGAGGCGCAGAGGGCAAAGTTGGGTCGCAAGGTCAATCCCAGGCTCGTTGGAGACGGACGGGTATAGCCTCGCGTGTCGATCGCGAGAGCAACCTTGTTCAGTGACCGACATGTCTGCCATCAGCTGTAGCAAGTCCATCTGGTGTGATTTTACCTGATGTCTTCCAGTCCTAGGTGGCATTGATGGAAGGACGTTCCAAACAGGGCCCAAAGTGAGTAGCCCGCTGGTCGTCAGGTTTGTTGGAGACCAGACCGACCGTTAGTTATTCTCATCACCTTTACTACGTACATCATGCTACATTTCCTTTTACGAACACGACACACTGCTCGCCCCTTTTTCCTCCAGTCTCGATTGGAGGCAAACCACTCTATCTAGCCCCCACTTACACGACTTACTTACCTATATGTAGTGTAACCCCTCTCTGTAGTCGTCGTGCTCCAAGAAGGTTCACCTTCCAATCGACGTCGATCTGCCTATAACGATGACTGCTGAATGCTATGCATGGCTGCAAGTCTTCAACGACAAGTACGGGCAACAGAACATCTTCACCAGAGGAACACCGTTGAAGCAAACACAGGGCATGGAGATGACTGGTTCCGGTTATCTCTAATATTGCCCAAGAAAGAGGAGAGATCCTGCTTGCAAGTGTCACCGTCAAAGAGGGTAGAAAAATCGATGATTTCAGGCATTTGTATCTGGGGGAGCAACTTCAAAATCAGGCTGAAGATGCCAGAGCTCAACGTCAAGAACTGAAAGGCGAGGAAGAAAAGAGGTGAATCGGAGGGGAAATGCGAGGCAGATGCACAGGGGTATCCAAGTCCAAGGTGGTCTCGCCACCAGAGGAAGTCATTGCCTCCATGGATCGTATGCGACGTGTGTGATTTGGAAGGATACCCTGTGTAAGTGGTCTAGCACTTGATGAACAAGAGAAGGGCAACGCTGCGAGAGTGAGGGTCACGTGGGATTGTCTTTTGGCTATGACCACGATCAGCTTCAACACCCGCCAGGCTGCGTTGATCACGCTCACGCTCGTGCTCTTCCTCGGCACTGTCTACTCTGTCAAGAACAACACCTACCTCGACACCTCCGACCCCCTCCTCGGCCATCTCCCCCACCCTCTCCACGATGCCCACTACTTTGCCAGCAAATCCAACCTCCTCAACGTCTGGTTCATCAAACGCGCCTGGGGCTGGACGTCCTTTGCCTTC
>JBBPUK010000413.1:0-18815 GCA_038094635.1 Tylopilus cervinicoccineus
TCTCAGGCCGATCAGCTCACAACAGCGACTGCTCACTTTGCTGCAAATAATACGGACCCCAAGGCAAACGTTCTCACTTCATACGGATACTTCCAGGGGGGGGGCGTGAGCCAGGTATGGCTTCAATGTTGACCACACATGATCCGGGCCGCCATGGACCCTTTGAGAGGGCTACATTGTTCACCCGTGTGAAGTGTGAGACTGACATTGGTCCATAGGGAGTCAACGTGGCGATTTTGTTCTATGATGCCCCGACACCGCCTGCTGGTCTATTCGATGGCTTTCTGACTGACAACAGCGATACGGAGGTCTTCACCCGATCGTTCTTGTCGCTTGTACAGTCTTCGAATGCGAACGCGACCTGGGGTTTACGGTGGGGTTTTTCCAGGTTCTCGGCTGTCGGGTTAACCGTAGTCTGAACAGATCAGCGTTCAATACTATATCCGTACTGGGATACGACGAAGACTTTTTGAAATACATGATGGACCAAAGCGTCGTGAGTTGATGAATAGCGGCATCTTCCCAAGGCATTATTCACTCATTGAAACGTAGACCTGGGGAAGCAGCCTTCCCCTGAATTACGGATACGTTACTTTTAATGCCGAGCCGGTCCTTGCCAGTGTGTACAGTCAGGCCACATCACCGTCCGCATGGCCAGGCTCGCGAGCATTGCCGTTCTCGCCTCTCAGTATTGTCTTCGGATGGAGTGGGGACGGAACGACCGATGACGTGATGGTCAAGGGAATCAAGGAAAGCGCAGCCAACCTCCAAGCGAACATGCCCGCCACGGAGCAGCTCTCTCTTTACGGAAATTATGCCCTCGCCGATACGCCCCTCGAGGCGATGTACGGGAAGAACGTGCAAAGGCTGTCAAGCATAAAGAAGGAGGTGGATCCCCAGAACGTGATGGCACTCGCAGGCGGGTTCAAGTTCTGAGGACGTGACTCGGACCTATCTATGCATTTAGCACTATCATGATGTCGCATCGTTGGTCGGCCATGCTCTAGCAGCTCCCGCACGGACTTTGTCACCTCTAAAATGTATCTCGTTTTTAATCGACGTGCACCACGAGGCGAAACCCGGAAGATGGTTCTAGAGTGAGAGCGAGATTCGATGCATCGAAACGACAATGGCAGGTTCGATGGTGTATAGTACGAGCCGTGAGCACGACAGGATAATATCGATCGACGCCCACCGCGTGCATCGTGGTTAATCTCTTGAGGCCGTTAGGAGGTCTTGCTTTGAGGAGGTGCGTAGTGATCCCAGTGACTCGGTGTTCATTCTCGTAGGGGTCCAACGAATCAGCGCACAGAAAAGGACAGGACGCGTGTGAGCGACGAGGCGAGCAGGGAAGGCCCGTTGACACCCTCCGACTCGATCTAACCTCAAGTGGGCAATCCATGCACACTGCCTCCCTCACATGCCAGTCACCATGCGCGAGCGGGATGCGACCACGGCCCAAGGGTAAGCTAATGAGGAGGATGCGGGGGTTGAAAAGGCCAGCGTCACTGGTGCGCTCCCACGAGCTATCAGCGCCAACCCACTCAGGGGTCCGACTTCACTTCCCTGTCTGTCCCTTGAATCATTCAACCAAGTCTGGAATCCCAAGTCATTGATCTGTACCGCCTGCCGTCCGCCTGCTGGTCCGGCATGCGTGATACCCAGGACCTGCGTGCGTCTTAGGGTTTGTCCAGCGGAGACCCTGGGTTACCAAACACCGACCGAAGAAATCACTTCTCCCCACTTTGTACCCCTAGCTCGGGTGGTACCTTACGATGCTCTCGCTCTCACTCAACCACCTCCCACGACCAAAGCCCGTCGTAACGTTCCGTGGGCACGGCGAGATCGTCTGGTCCGTCGTCTTCCTCCCAAATGGGAAGGAACTCGCCAGCGCCTCCAACGACGGGTCCATCCGTCTCTGGAACCTTGACCATGCTCCCGAAGTAATTCTTGGGAGCAGCAATGGCGCAGTCTTCTGTCTTGCTTTGTTTCCAGACGGAAAGCGACTCGCCAGCGGCGGCCTTGACAGAGCCGTCAACGTCTGGGATATCGACGTCCTGGCAGTAGTTGACGGGCCATGGAAGGGCCACACAAGCAGTGTCAGATACCTTGACATCTCAAGTGACTGCCGCTACTTGGCTAGTGGATCGTTCGATCACAACCTTAACGTCTGGGACACCGAAAGCGGGCGTCTCGTGCGAGATGAATCCTACCTAAAAGGCGACGGGAAGATCAACTGTGTCAAGTTTTCGAAGAAGGACCACAAGTTACTCACTGGTTCAAAGGATGGTTGCCTTCGCGTCTGGGACTGGGAATCAGGCGAGCTGCTCGTCGGACCAGTGAAGGCAGACGAGACACCAATCTGGGCAGTCGCCTGGTCACGCGATGAGACCCAGATTCTCTCTGGCTCAGGCGATGGTGTACTTTGTCGGTGGCATGCGCCAACAGGCCACATCATCGGCGAGCCCGTGCAAGCGCACAAGAGCATCATATACTCCTTAACCGTCTCGCACAGCGGCGGTTTCTTGGCGAGCGCTTCCAGTGACAACACTGTCAAAATATGGAACGCCACAACGTTCGAGCAGATGGCAGCTCTCGCACACCCTGACGAAGTCAACTGCACCGCCTTCTCAGCCGATGACCGACTCCTAGCTACTGCATGCAGCGATTCCTTGATTTACATTTGGGAGTTGCCCCAAGCCAGCTTGGACTCGGGTCTTGTGATAGATAGGGAGTGTGAGGGTGCATCATTACTTGAGGTGAGCCTTACCTAGTGCAATGATGGCACGTACTTTAATGAACTTTTGCAGTGTCCAATGGCAATTCCTTCAGAACGTCACGGAGGGGATGGAAAGGGGACACAAAGTAACACGGAAATGTTAAAGGAGATCTTGGGTGTAAGCCATATTCCATGTACTCTGATCGGTTTCTGCGAGGTTCTAAGTCTCATCACAGACGGAGAGGCAAACTTCTTCCCTCTCGAGAGAAAGCACAGACCTTGACAAGAGGCTCATGGAAGATGCGGTGCCTACCGTAGTAGAGAAGAAGCGCCTCACGTGTCGCCTCGGCCTCGCACGCAATTCCCGCTCATTCCAGGGGGATGGCGTCAACAACGTGCACGAGCCAAAGCGACAGACGAGCAAAATAACACAGATGATCAAGTCGGCGATTGCGAAATCGCGTAAGGTACCCTCATCTTCGCACGGAAAACTTGCCTGTTGTAACATTCTCCATGCAGTTCATCTTCAATCTATGGTGACATTTTGGCGTTTTCATTCACGAGTCGGACTGTCGATGTATTAATACTCTCGAAGGGCAGATTCTTTCGGACGACCGGCCCACGTATTGTTCTTGGTTTGTGTTTTGTCGAGTATTTGCGTGTCATGTTCGGACTAGCGTCGGTGCTTGTGTGCAGGTGTTTTGATGGCCAGAAGTACTACAGCGGGGGACATCAAAACAAAGTGGATGCGCGCCTCATCTTCGTGTGAGGTCACTGTAGGCATCCGAACTAGCTGTGGTACTGCTTGGACTATTGCATCCGCAGAACACGCCGCGCAAGGCGTATTAGTTACAACTGTGGTGTCACGTCAGTAGGGATTCCATCAAGATTAGCCCATGTCACGTAGTGACAGGTCCCTCCGCCCATCGTTCGTCTGACCACATCAACATCCAGGGTCAACAACCGAGTCCGCTATATCTGCTGCAATTTGCTCCATTCTGCTCTCAATGACAGCATTCAACACCGTCTGCATCATGGAGCTAGGACCGACAGGGAAAAGCAACAATGGTCGGCGTACCAGACGTTCTTCTCCTAGTAGCCGTCCAAAATCTGCCAGTCTGACTTCAGGGGACAAGTCCAGGATGGCTTCTATCGATCTGTCGTATAACATTACGAATGCCGCAAACGCGTTCATGCCGTGCACTCTGGCGAGGTCTGACTCTCCCTGACATAGCGTCAAATCAGCGGCACGTGCAAAAGAACCCTGCAGATATGATCGAGACTCACTTCTCGCTCCTCTTCTCCCAACCACTCTCTTCCGTCCCAAAGTACTCCATGGCCACGTTCCCTTGAAATTATGCATGCTTTCTCTCCGAAGTGTCTTACGAACTTCGCAGCTTCTTCGATATCGTTTGCAAATGCCCAGGTAATCGTACATCGTGGATTCATGGTACCGCAACCCTCTGCAATCCCTAGGTTTCGCTTGAGCTTCTTGATAGCCTTGCATATTGGAGGAGTATAAGGGTACGGCACTGGTCTACTGTCCCGCAAACGGTCGACCCTGTAACTTTGTGCGCTAGGAAACGCTTCGAGGACGACAAGGAGGCTCGAGTAACGCCATGATTCACGAGAGATTTGTTCGACGGTACGTTCGAGATGTGCTGGCAGTGCGAGCAGGGGTATAAGAAGTACACCAGAATCTGGATCAATGATAATATCAATACCACCGAGATCATAACGCTCAACCAGATCAACTCGGCAATGAAGACCCTGCAGTTCACGGACCAATGCACGTTTCTGAATGAGTGTCACAGAAGCGAGGTAGCGGTGCACCACTGCAGCAGGAATCCAGGGCTCGGGAAGACGAATCGTGTGCTGATCAAACACGTCATCTGGAGTGGTTCGCGGGAGTGCTTGCTCGGAAATATCTGGCGTTTGACGAGGTGTCGGTGTATCATTTCGGGTTTCGGAAAGTTCCAAGACACGACTCGACGTGGCTTGATTGCGAAGCCCGATAAATGCAGAGAACAGATCCTTGGCTGATGTCGGAAGAAGATCATCCAGTTTGCGCCGCTTGGTCGCTCTCGACTTTGTCTGTTCGCTTGTTGACACCGCACGATCCTCGGGACGCTCAACACAGCATATGCTCGGAGTTAGCGGAGGTACATCTTGCGCCTTCGAAACGGTGAGGTCATTGGAGGGCCCTAATAGCTGACTTTGTGATGCGAACGAGAGTGGTTCGAAGGTATCTGAATCGGGGAATTCAACGTAATCATTCCAGTCGTACTGAGTAGCTTGGGGATCAGGATAGGATTCGGCCAGATGATAGTCGCCCACGTCCACAGGGGAAACATTTTCTTTGTTTTCACTTTGGTTGTCGACATTCCCCTTGTTCGCCTCGGGCGTAACCATATCGCATAGTAAGTCGTCCTGAAGCGGGTGCAAGAGGAGGTGGGGAACTCCAAATCCGCTAGTGGAAAATTGACCAGGGTTGTTGTCCATTATGTCGATTCCGGAGTCATCATAGGGATAACGATGGTCGGTCTGGCTTCGAGAACAGTATTCCATTGGGTTAAGTAAGTCTCGCGAGCCTTCGTGCTCTCGGTCATGAGATAAATCTTCGTGTTGGGTATTCAGATGCCCATCGCTATAAAACCACGGAGGTGTACCCTCGTCGGAGCCCACATCACTCCGTATCTCGATTTCTGCCTCAGGTGTGAATTTGGCAGCAGATGCTCTCATTCTCTCTCGCCGTGTGAGCAAGTACTCAGCGTATCCGCTTTCCTCGGCTCGCCTGGGAGTGGGACTCATTCCAAACTCTTCGCAGCCACGTGGAGGGATCGGAAATAATATGGGTTGAGCATCTTCGGCCGATAAAGAAGAAGTGGCTAGGTCGAGGAGAATGCTAACGGTTTTCTCGTATTTTTCGTCGCGGTATCCCGGCACCTCGCCCTCAGGTTGAATGGGTTTTGCAATTCCTGCGACCTCTTCATCAGTTGGGATAGTTCTTCCAAAATTAAATGGCCTGGGAAGTACGTAAGACATCAATACAGAGAAAGGGCTCTGGCGGACAGAAAGATTGAAGAAAGCTGACAAACCTCCACGAAAGATCAAGTGACAGAGGTTTTATGCCCTTGACTGGCCTCAAGAATGCTGTAAGACAGACGCCGTCTATTTCGCGACTCGCAGTATCAAGACCAGCAAGCCCTCCTTTTGGTGCGACGAAACTTTTCGTCCCCTCAGGAAAAAGAGTGGGATCCCTGGGGTGTGTGGTCGGAGGTGGTAGGTTTGGAACTAATTTTTAGGTTAGCATAGACATCGAGGGACAGGGGCCCATAATAGCTATCTCGGAAATCCGCATAAACCCCGGTATAGAAGCTGGAAGGCACGGCCTGCATGATTGAAACGACCATTTTCAGCTTACCATCCATCAGCATGATGTCCTTGGCATCCAGTTGCTCCCCTATGATATAAAAGAGGGGATCTTGCGGAGTGGAAGCATAAATACTCGCGACTGTGTCGTCGAACTGCTGCTCTTCCAGGCTCTCAACACAGTCTGAAGGGCCGACAGAGGTCTTCCCATTGGCTTGTTCCTTGGGGGCAGATGAAGACTGTCCAAGGGGCGAATTTGATGTACTCTGACCAGGCGGGAGGTGAGTGGGGTGCGTGCCAAGTTTGACGCTTTCCCGCTGGGGCGTGATTGGTTTCTGAGTCATTGGAATAGGAGCGGAGATGAAAGACGTGATAAAGAAGCCTGGACTTGACATGTCATGGAGTTAGAGAGATTGCATGAGAAATTTATTCACGCGACAAAAGAACCCCCAGAGAAAAAGGGCTGGAAACCAACCTGTTTGCCGCCGTCAGCAGGGAAGCTGCACCGTTATTATCTGCGGCTTCATGAACTAATGTATTTTTGTGGCCAAATTTGCGTGTGCGGGGGATCTCGACTTCGTCTAGAATGGAAGTATAGTCGGTTTTTTCGGTTTTCGGTCTCGATAAAGAAAAGCCGACGCACCCATTTTGGCGGCTATGGATGACGTAGCTGGCGTCCCAAGAGGAGATATATCCCATAGTTCATCGACCTTGCTGTTATCTGAAGAATGTAAAGAGGGTGGAGGTGGCGAGGAATATGTTGTCGTCGCTGGAGTACGATCGAAGTCATGTCGCGTCTCAGATCCATGGAAGCCATCCGAACCCACCACATCCATTTATGACCTCCATAAGGGGACCATTGATATCTCCATCTTCGCCATCTATCAACTGCGGTGATGCTACCCGAAGCATAGAGGCCAAGTCGGAGACGCGTATTGGCTTGCTGACGTCACTCTGTGTGTCGTTTCTGTCGCGTCTTTGAGCAGAGCGCCCCTGTACGGTTCGGGGAAACAGCGGTGGAGAGTCTACACCGGGAGGACGTCGCACAGGCGAATGCTGGCTCAAGAATTCATGCACATTTGGAGTGTCCCCGGAAGAATTAATAGACTTTGCTTTTGTAGATGGAACCAAAGTTGACTGAAGGAATAGCTGTGTCTGTGCAACAGTGGCAGAGTCGAGTTTCAGGTGAAGACCCCTACAAAATCAGACATCAGAACGCTAATGGGAAAGAGGTAGCACATACAATACGTCGTCTACGGAAGGCGCAGGCAAGTCTTGCATGCTTTGCAGCGGTACTGGGTTGAGATCCAGAAATGCGGTCAAAGCAGACATTGTGCGAGGGATGGTTGCTCGAGCATCTGCATTGCCAAGCTTTGGAGTCTCACGAGTTGCGCGTTTCGAGAGGACAGGGGGGGACATGGGTCTGCAAATCAGCGATAAATTCATGTCTGACGCGCATGTCTTGTCAAAACACGCGTGTATGCGCGGGCAAAAACGTACACTGATCATCATCGAGCCAGCATTTCTCGGTCGGGAGATCCTGAGGATGGAAGGGAGGTGGATAGAAGGTTCTGAGGTATCTAAGGTGCTCCGATGGTGTGGCCCATCTCTCTTCGGGAGGGGTGAGGTCAAGGGATTGCAAGGAATGTATGAGGGCTTCGAACGGGTCTATAGGAAGGAGGAACGATGTAGCATCCGCCATGGGGACATACTCGAGAGTTTGAAGGAGGAGCTGGATGACGGTGGTCGGTCGGGGGAGCTCTCAGGACGTAGTGACACTTGCCTCCTCGACGAGCTTCTCGGTAAATGCGACATGATCCGACACAAGGTGAGCGCGCGCGTATGGCAAGAGGACCTCACGGATGTGTCTACGCAAGCGGAGCTCGCGGGCTGTGTCGATGGTGAAGGAATACGGATGCATGTTGCAAGTGTACATCTGGTGCGACGAGCCAAAAGAAGACCTAAGCACTGGCAATTTCCACGCAGCAAGTCCCGTTGAACGTCGCAGATCCTGGTCGATGCTCGGTATCTCGCTGGGTTCCTCGAAATCGGTCAACCACAGTGATGCACTGAATCGATCGTTGGCTTCATTTCCCCCACACCGCGCTTATGCCCAAACCTCGTTAGCTCACACCACCTCGATCGTACCTGTCTTGCATTGACGTATAACTACTGCAGCTGGTGCTGTGCAAGAACGGACCCGACGATCGTAAAACGTGGGACAGGAAAAAGAAGTGCGTAGGCCAAAACCAACAACCCCCAAACAGAAGCTTGAAAGAACGGTCACCTGCGGAAGGGAAGTCGTCAGCGCATCAGAAACGGGTTGAAACGAGCGAGATGAGGGCTCAGGAAAAATGGGATGTGTTGTAACCATGTAGGCGTCTAGAAGACTAATCGAATGCGTGTCGCTCATCACCTGCCACCTGGGGTACGCGAAATGAAACCTACCGTCGCCGTGCACGTTGATGTGGAGAGCATGGCGAAGGATGGCGGGGAGAACTACTTGTTTGGTTCTGTTTTCGTCGACTGGAGGTTGAAACAAGGGCATTCGCATGGAGGCACTGCAAGGCCGTCGTGCATTTGCATTCAGCACCGTGCGATGCGGGACAACCAGAAAATATTCCTCGGGATTACGGGTGAACATGAACCCGGTACAAGAATACAGGACAAGTCCGTGCAGTTCTAGTATATGCTTACTCTATGCAGAAAGTCCAACACGCGATGTCATGCGTGAATATGTAGTCTAGGTTCGTGCGTGGAAGAAGGTGCTCGTATGAGTCGTGCTGTGAGGGGGCATTCCGGGAGGTAGGTCCTTGGCGTGCAATACTGGACTGCCTGTGCGCCAGGGTCTCAGTTTGCAGAGACGTGCAGGGCGTATGTGAAGGCCAGGGGGGAGGCGAGTGCTAGTAGGAGGAGGCCCGACGCGAGGCTCGTGGAGAGGGGGCTGAAAGCATAACGCGTGACTACGAAAGCCTCGAGTCAGACATGGCGAAAGAGGGAGAGCGGAGGACCTGCCTGTGGTTGTAGGGGGGGGCAGAGGTGGAAAATAAGTAACCTTTGTCGGATGCAGTGGCGAGCGGGCGAGAAGATCGCCGTGCATGGCAAGGTCGAGATGGATCTGGAGCCCATCGAGGGCGATCGGTGGAACACTGCTGGCAGAGGAAGCGGATAGAGGGGCGATCATCACATCGTCATCAAACTCCCAATCCCTGTGCGATGTCGCTGGGAGGGCAGTCCAGCCAAAGGTGGACAGCACGCGGGAGACGAGTGTGTCGAGATCTGCACTGGTGGCCATTGGCTGATCTGCGTAGGGGAAGGAGGGATCCATGGCAGCGTAGGTAGCCAGGGTGCGCTGGACATGGGCGATGAAGTAGGCAGGGGGTTCCTTGTCGCCGACAGGAGGGCGTGGGGGTTCGAGACAGGCGTCGTCTGCACGGTCGGCCTTGGAGGAGGAAGGGGACGGTGTCGGAAGACCGATGGCGGTGCAGCGACAGCCTCTGCCTGTTCGTATGACGGGCCAGTCGGCGACGTGTGGGCCGAAGACGTGGGCGTAGTAGGATCTGCAGTCGTCGCAGAGGGCGGCGAGGGCGGCGGAGAGAGAGGCGTGGAGGGCGTCGAGGAGCGCGCGGGCGATGTGGATGCGAAGGTGGGCGCGGACCAGGAGATGGAGCTCTGAGGGGAGGGGCACGGGGAACGGGAAGTGGGCGCTGCTGGCGACGGCGGGGTGTATGGCGGTGAGGACGGCGTGGGCGAGGGCGGTGCGGGACGTGTGGACGGGGGGGGACATGGCTGGGGGGTCGAGGGAGGGTCGGGGGAGGGTCGGGGGAGGGTCGGGGGCCATTTATTGACACGGGCCACTGCGGGGAGTGCGGAGGGAAGACGATGATCATCTATGATGGAAGGGGCGATCTCCTGTCCCCGTCTCATCTCGGAATCGCCACTTTGGAGAATGGACGTGACCGACGCCATCGTAACCCTAACCCCAGTCTAGGTTCCCCCACGACCATGCTCCCCCGTCTCCGCGTGCCCGCCCCCGCCCCCGCCCCCGCCCGAGCCCGCCCCCTCTCCCTCTCCCTCCACCCCAGCCCCCCAGAGCCCGCGACAGAGGCCGCCGAGTTCACCGCCCGCGTCGCCCGCGTCGCCGACTACTTTGCTCGTCCCCGCTTCGCCCACATCTCCCGCCCGTACTCCCCCCGCGATGTCGCACTCAAACAGGGCTCCGCGCCCGTCCTTCCCCTCCCCGCGTCCCTGCTGGCAGACAAGCTCTTCCGCATATTCGAACTCGCCAGCGCCAGCGACCTCCCCGTCCACACAATGGGTGCCATCGACCCCGTCCAGATGACTCAGATGGCAAGCCATCAGCAGGTCGTCTATGTGTCCGGCTGGGCCGCTTCCTCTCTGCTCACCACCGGCAGCAACGAGGTCGGTCCCGACTTTGGGTATGCTCCGCTCTGTCCTCGTCCCAACCCATCTCATTCACACACACCCCAGAGACTATCCCTACACCACAGTCCCCAACCAGGTGCAACGTATATTCCGCGCTCAGCAGCTGCACGACAGAAAGCATTACGACGAGCGCATGTCCGCTTCCCCAGAGGCTCGCGCAAAGATGCCCTACATCGACTATCTCCGTCCCATCATCGCAGACGCTGACACTGGGTACCTACCTTGCTTCTCACCTTCCCTCTTCGTCCTATCATTCACACCTTGTCAGCCACGGCGGCCCCTCTGCTGTCATGAAATTGGCGAAACTGTTTGCAGAGTCTGGCGCGTCCGCCATTCATCTCGAAGACCAGCTTCACGGCGGAAAAAAGTGTGGTCATCTTGCCGGAAAGGTTCTCGTGCCTCCCTCCACACATGTCTCCCGGCTCGTGGCTACTCGTTTCGCCCTCGACATGTTGGAATGTCCCATGTTGGTCATTGCAAGAACCGATGCCGAAAGTGGAAGACTTCTCAGCTCGAGCGTAGACCCCGGAGATCACCCGTACGTTATGATTTTCCGTCATGTTTTTCGTCCTAAAGTGATCGATGATCAACAGATTCATCCTAGGCACAACCACTCCCGGACAACCCCTTGCAGAAACCCTCGCAAGGGCTACCAACTCGGCTGATGCTGCACGTATCGAGAAAGAGTGGGACGCCATCCATCCATTGATGACTTTCGACGAGGGTAGATCCATCTTCTGTCACATCATGTCTCAATCGATTGACATCTACCTCACCAGCCGTCAAACACGCTCTTCTGACATCCCTTTCCATATCCTCGTCTGATTCTGTTTTCGAGCACTATAAATCTCGTGTCGCCGGCAAGTCAAACTCAGAGTCTCGCAGAGTAGCTAGAGAAATTCTGGGAGCAGACATCTTCTGGGATTGGGATCGTACGTGCTCCGTCGCATTATCCCGGAGCGCTTGCATATGATTCGACCAGTTCCACGCACCCCAGAAGGCTACTATCGCCTCCAGCCTGGTGTCGCTCCCGCCATCTCTCGCACACTCCAGTATGCGCCCTATGCTGATCTTCTTTGGCTTGAGACTTCGACACCCGATCTGGAACTGGCGCGTTCGTTCGCTAGGGAAATCAGAGAAAAGACCGGCCAGAAGAGATGGATGGTCTATAATCTCAGCCCGAGCTTCAACTGGTCGGACAGGGGTTTCACAAAGGATGATCTGAGAAATTTCATCTGGGAGCTTGGAAAGGAAGGGTGAGTGCTGCTCCAGTCGGACATCTCACCAGTTGGTGTGGCGTTGATGCATGAATTCTTCTGTAGATTCGTCCTTCAGCTGATCTCACTCGCAGGTGTGCACAGCAATGCCGTTACTACCGGTGCGTCACAGTCCCTCCTCATAGTACCTTTTTGACGTGCAGTCCAGCTGAGCTGGCGGAGCGCTACAAGACTGAGGGAATGCTCGCTTACGTCGACTTGATCCAGCGTAAAGAGAAGGAGATCGGGTGTGATGTTCTGACACACCAGAAGTGGTCAGGAGCCAACTACGTCGACTCCATCATCCAGACAGTCTCAGCAGGATCCTCGAGCACGTCTGCAGTAGGCAATGACTCGACGGAACACGCGTTCTAAAGATCCTGTATGCCCGTTTAAAGTATAATAACCCCAGGTAGTAGATGTGCGCCATTTGCTCTGCTGAAATTGGGTGCGAGAAGGTCAAGTCACGTCGTGAACGCGGTGACAGACGGCTCGCAAGATGCATGCATGGATCTCTGGTGCAGACCTTTGTGGCGTGAACTGCCTTTTTGACTGCCGCATCGATGGCTCTGAACGGCGTCGCAGACACAATTGTGGCCGTCACCTTCGCTGAGAGTGCGGTGGAATAGCCGTTGGGACAGGTTCTCCGAGGACGACGGCGCAATTACCGTGGCTTCGCACCTGGTTGAAATCTTCCCCCCCATTGCCTCGTTCACAGTCATATCCTGTAAAGTCTGGCACGACCGTCTTGCTCGGAGAGCGCACCCAACCCCTCGGCATCGCAGTAAGAGAACGCTACTCCCAAAACCGAACTCGGGGAGGACGTCAAAGCCGATGAATCACACCCAGATCGTCCCAGGTACGACGATGCGACTCTCGATTCTTCTTGTGAATTGCCGTCATGTAGCAGCAACGGCCGAATGCACCAATGAACGTGAGTATCGAGGATAACGCCAGGAAAGGTTTCGTCCTGTCCAGGCCGGGACATGGTCCATGCTTTGGCTGTCGTGGTGCAGGAGTCAAAGCTGTATTCTCTAGCGCCTTCTCGTTCTCTCCAGATAAATCACCTGCCAGAGACGAACTGCAGTGGGAATGGAAGCTAGCGTACACAATAAGTGCTCTCAGGGAAAATGCGATACCGTACTCACAAACCTACGTTGGATATGGAATCGGGAATCAGCTCACTGCGTACAAGGGGAGGAATCTCGGTCTACGTGTCCACAGAGCACGCAAGTTGGCATCAGTTAGGCGCAATGCCTCTGTCAACGAGCTCAAGAAAATACAGATGCTAAAGATACATTAAAGGTGACATCCTTTGCCATTTCCGAGGCCCCATGTTCTCCCGATGCAACTGCCCGATAGGTGGCCTAATAAAGAATGCGCTCGACGTGACTATGGATCGGAAAGGTTATTGCTAATCAAGGACTTGTGCACGGCTACTTACGTCGGTGGCCCAGCATCGTAATCGAGTCAAATCGATCTCTAGATTGATCGCAGTGGGGCTAGACAGTTGCATCCATTTCTCGAGTGATTTGGAATATTTTCACCACAAGCTCAGCGTCTACTTGATCAGGAATCTGTAATAGTGAATTTCCCGTGGTATCGTAGGGAACCTCTTCTGCCTTCAACACCTTTCCTGAGTCGAGAGGTCAAATCACCAGCGACTAGTCCAAGATTGTGCGAATGATGACACACCGATCTCGTCAAGAAAATACCTCACTGTCTCGTCATTCCGCACAGTGAGCGCAATGAGCACTGATCGAGTGGACTCGCACGAGAGGGCAAGAGAAATGGTCTGAACGAGCGGAGGTACGAGCATGGGATCAAATACCTGTTGGACGTTAGTCTCTCGCCTGTGCGGGAGATCCATTGCGTACGATATCTGCCCCAAGTACAATGTCTGCCTTGGCTTCGCCAAAGAACGACTTCAGGCTCTCCTGACACGACGTTGAGTCCAACCAGTCCAACGACTTGTAGTGTACATTCGCATGAGACGAGGCTTTGTCTATGGCATGTTGAGTATCCCATCGGAATAGAGACGACGCAGACCCACTACATGGTAACTGGAGGTTGTTCTGACAGCGGACAAGCACAGTTGAATTCACGTCGGTCAGGTAGACAGACGGCAGCTCGTGGTCAAAGGATGGAGTTGCAGCATGAAGCTGCAGACTTGCAACCAGAATACCGATAAATCCGGTTCCACTCCCGAGCTCGAGCACGTTTCTAGTGTCCACAAGGTCTGTTCGTCAACTCTGGCTGAGGAAACAGGGATGACTAGTCGTTCTCATGACTCACAAGGATGCTGGATGAGGTGCTGGGCCAAGACTAGGCTTGCTCTCCAGGTTCGGAGGCCCGTCGTTCCTGCCTCTATAGTAGTGCGTGACTCTAGGAGGGTGATTGTCTCGTAACAACCCTCCAGGCAATATGACTCGGGAGGCTTCCAGTAGTGTGTAATAAACGAGGTAGGCGGTGCTTCTGCACCGCTGCATGATAAACAGGATTAACGTCTGGTATCATCGAACATGATGCTCACCGCGTACTGGTTATCAGAGATAAGTAGTGTGCATATATACACTCGTCGATCTCATCATCCTGAGACTGGAATGAGATAACCAGCGTGTGGTTGACGAGACAATAATACCTCATTGTCTCGGGTTAGGCTTTCAAGCCGTTCAAGTGCCCATTTCCAGAAGCTTTGCTGATATGACTCCGACGGGGGATACTGCCTCAGATGATGGTCTAGGAGCAGTCTTGTCAAGAAAAACTTGTGAGCAACACTGAATGGAATATCGGAACGAAGGGAAAGGTGCTTCAGGGGTACAAGAGCAGAGTAACAGAATAATATCGATGAAAGGAAGGACTCGGGTGTAGCAGACGGTCTATTCGCCTCGCTACCCAAAGCTAGTGCCATCAAAGGCTCTATACTGTCATTCAGATTTCGTCTACTAATTAGGCTTGAATGTCACGTGATGTGTCACCGAAACGACTCGGGTTTTCCTGCATCGACGTCGACCCAAATGATTCCTCGTTTGTACCACGCATCGTCCAGGCTACTGGTCTCGACGCGTGTGCACCATGATGCTCGATTGACCTTCTCTTCATCTGCAGTCTCTTCTATCCGCAGACTGCCCCAGCGATCAGCCCGAGAGCATGCTAACCAGGCAGCACTTCGATCGAGAGAAACCGAAGACACGGCTGAGGAGAACAAGTCCAATGCAGACGAAAGCCGGGAAGAGGAGGAGTTTAATCGTTGGCTCCTCTCTGGCGAAGAAAAAGTGAACGAATCTCAAATCCGCTCCTACAAGAACTCGTATGAGCACTTTCGCAAAAAAGTTGCTCCCTCATTCCGCGAACCCTCTCCCCGCAACTGGCTGGGTCGTGAGGTGGTGAGCACCGTCTAAGGCACATTGGTGAATATCGACTAATTAAGTGTAAAGCCGTTCCCTCTTAACCCGTCTTTTAAACCCCCCACTCCTCTCTCAGACGAGCTTCGGACTCGATTATACCGCGCTTACATGATTGACCCCGAACTAAATTCCGTCCGTGCTCTCGCAATTAGATATAATATAAGCATTAAACGCGTCGATGCGATCTTGAGATTAAAAGGCATGGAAGAATCGTGGAAAAAGGTGCATTTCATTCTGCCTGGGCGTGTGTGTTCACCCATATTGATTTACCGTGTCTTGGTTCATTAGGAGGTAAGCATCCTTCTCAAATTCACGTCTTGCACGGTGTGATGATACACATACATCATTCGCGAAATTTAATAACTTGTGGCGCCTTTCGTCGTCATAAGATATGATTAGAAAATTTCAACCCCATCTGAACTCGTCTGACTGACTGGTCAATCTGCGATTCATCCATACTGATATGTTTCGGTTTCAACAGAACAAACTCTTGCAAACAGGATTCACAAAAGGGATGGAGCACCTGCTTGGTGTAACAGAAGCAGTAGAGTGCAAAGCACAAGACATGGATGAACTCCTTGAAAATGATCATGCGAGGCAGAGTGATCGACCAGACTCCCGTGACCGCTACGATGTCGAGGAAGCGGATTTACAAGACGAAGCCGAAGGTAACAACAGGGCAAGGCAGCGTTACCAGAGACTCTTTTGGGAGAGTGTTGGTGAAGGCGAGGTTTGTGGCTCTGCCTGTGGTTTACGCTCGTTATTGACGATTGTTCAAGGAGCCGGTCATGCCCACTGTTCTCAAAGCGCAGCGTGGTACTATCTCGGTAAATACGAAATTCAAGGGCAGGACGACTCTCGTCGAACGTGCGCCGGGTCGACCTGCCATCATGTTCATTGATGTCGGCGATGCATTCGTCGACGCAAAGGAGAGGGAACGACGGGAGCGGGAGAGTGCTCGGAGATCCTCGCTGAAAACGCGAAAACGGATGCGGAAACATGGCCTGCATGCTTAGCTGTGGTTTCTCGTTAGTTACTCGAGTTGCGCTATCCATTACACTGGCCTTTGTTCGTGGCCAATTAATGTCTCGTCTAAACTTGGATAGTGACCAAACAAATGTCAACAAGGCATAGTGCGGGTCGAGTGATACCACGCGATAATAGTTTACATCGCATCCTCTCCAAGATGCAGCGGGGTCTTCCAATGGTACACAAACCTTTGTATTTCTCTTGAACATTTCTGATCCTGTTTCTCTCAGCAACCAACGGTCGTCCTCCTTCGGGAGGGCACCGACACCTCGCAGGGCAATCCGCAATTACTCTCTAACATCGCTGCGTGTCTCGCAATCGCCCAGACACTTTCCAGCACCCTTGGACCTCGCGGGATGGACAAACTGATTGTTAACGAGCGTGGAGATGCACAGATCACGAATGATGGCGCGACCATCCTCAAGCTCCTCGACATCGTCCATCCAGCGGCGAGAACTTTGGTTGACATCGCACGCGCCCAAGACGCGGAGGTTGGTGATGGAACGACCAGCGTTGTTCTTCTCGCTGCACAGCTTTTGAAAGAGGTCCGTGGATACATCGAAGAGGGCGTAAGTCCCCACATTATTATGAAGGGATTCCGCAAAGCATCACAATTGGTAAACGTCGAGGTTGTCGTCGTTTTGTCATGTCTTACATCTTAATAGGCTGCTGAACGCGTGAAGGCAATCCAGGCTAGCGTCGACAAGAGCAATCCCGAGTAAGCCTGAGGCCTCCTATCTAGTCACCCGTCCAACTTTTTGCCAGACACTTTCGCTCGCTCCTCCTCAAGTGCGCGTCGACATCGATGTCGTCCAAACTCATCCACTCGGAGAAACCATTCTTTTCAAACATGGTCGTTGATGCTGTTCAGTGTTTAGATCAGGATGACTTGGATGAATCGCTCATCGGTGTCAAGAAGATTCCGGGTGGTGGCATGCAAGACTCACTGCTGATTCGAGGCGTCGCTTTCAAGAAAACGTTCACATATGCAGGCGCCGAGCAGCAACCAAAAGCCTTCAAAAATCCCCTTATTCTTAGTTTAAACGTGGAACTTGAGCTCAAGGCTGAGAAAGACAACGCCGAGGTTCGCGTGGAAGCAGTTTCGGACTACCAGGCAATCGTCGATGCCGAATGGGAAATCATCTACCGGAAGCTTGAGGCTATCGAGAAGACGGGTGCAAAGGTCGTTTTGAGCAAGCTGCCGATTGGTGATCTAGCGACGCAGTGGTTCGCAGATAGAGACATTTTCTGCGCTGGCCGCGTTCCCTCCGGTGACCTTCGCAGAGTCTGTCAAGCAGTTGGCGGATCCATTCAATCGACCTGTTCAGACATAACCCGAGAACATCTTGGTATTTGCGGTTCGTTCGAGGAGCGGCAGATCGGTGGCGAACGATACAACATCTTTGAAAAATGCCCCAAGGCGAAGACATGTACCCTAATCCTTCGTGGTGGTGCCGAACAGTTTATCGAAGAAGTTGAACGCAGTCTCCATGACGCCATCATGGTAGTCAAACGGGCCATTCGAAATGGCGACGTGGTTGCTGGGGGAGGTGCTGTGGAGGTAACGTCTCATATATTTGTTTAAACACGAGTGAGACCAAAATGGCCAACAGATGGATGTCTCTGCGCATATCCGAAAGCATGCACTCTTAATTCCAGGAAAGCAACAACTGATCATGGCTGCTTTCGCAAAAGCTCTGGAGATCATTCCTCGTCAAATATGTGATAATGCTGGCCTCGATTCCACGGATATTCTAAATAAGCTTCGCATGAGACATGCTGCCGGTGATAAGTGGTACGGAGTGGATGTCGACGGAGCTGAGGGCGTGAGGGATAACATGGAAGCATTTGTATGGGAACCTTCGCTCGTGAAGTTGAACGCTATGAGCAGTGCTACTGAAGCAGCATGCCTGATTCTCAGCGTGGACGAGACAGTGCGAAACCCACAGAGCGAAGCAGTACGTCACCTTCCCGACGCTTGGTAAATGAACTGATGCAGTTCTTGATACAGCAAAATCCTGGACCCCGTGCTCCACCTGGCGCAGCTCAACGGGCCCTCAGGGGTAGGGGAAGAGGTATGCCTAGACGGTAACGAGACATCACTTTGTGGAGGTGAATCTGAACGTCCTGGATGATAGGCAGATAGCGTGTCATCTGTTCAATGAAAAGGCACTGATCCTTTCAGCTGTTTGGCATAAACTGGGAGATGTGCCTGCAATGACAATCGCCATGATCATTTCCCTCATTCATCACATAAACCCTCCGAGTGAGATCTCATGCATGCATCACCAAACAACGTATACTAGTATTGGGACATCGCCAGAGCATACATTCTGAAGGTCGAAGTAGGGTTCCATAGTGGACTGTGGTTCTTGAACATCTTAAGACCGGGGTGTTACTCCCGAGATTCGATTCAATGGATGCATGTGAGCCCGTTGGCACACCAGTCACGTGCGCTGTAGTATATCACCGCCGCTCCTCGTAAGATACAGTAGTTGATCTTGTACCCATACGTTGTCGTCTTACAGAGCTCGGTCCAGTTCTTTGGTGTCCGCTCGTCTCAGTGTTTCCGCCGTTGGCCACGGC
>JBBPUK010000414.1:0-10958 GCA_038094635.1 Tylopilus cervinicoccineus
TGGTGGCAACAAAACTGTTCCAATGACATGGGTGACTTAAAATGGCCATAACTCCACAGCCTCTGAGCCAAATCACATGATCCAAGGGCAGATTGGTAGCCAAGAGTTTGTACTTTGTTTGGTCACACCAAAGCTTGGCAAAATTCCCATGAGTGTTTGCAGTGCACTTCATGCACTGTGTCAAGGTTAGTTATTGGAACAGTTTTGTTGCTCACTGTAAATAGGGTCCTCACATGTATCAGTACTTTAGCTTGTTCTATGCAATCTACACGCTAGAACTCCTCCTCAGAATGGCCAATCACCTTATCTGCTATCTGAGTAACCTCTACCTTTGATACCTTGACAATCTCATTAAGAGTTCTTTCCTCTCAGTAAAAGGGACTATTCTTGCGATCATCATTCACCACTGCTAAGTGTTTACAGGAAGGGCCATGTGTTGTATATGCCGCTGCTAGATCGTCTGCACATAGGAGTGCTGAGGCTAGCATCTATGCAACTAAGTAAGAGTTGCCATCCAGAAGCCATGCTGACTACATCACTATCCACAGATCTAGGTCTACTCAGAGGAGTCACCTATCATCAGAGACAGTTGTTGTTCTGTCTAGTTGTTTTAGTGCATTTGCATTAGGTGCCATCATACCATAACATCTTCTATCAAAGAAGAGAAGAGAAGCATTCAGAAAGATCTGGATGAGCAGAAATGAAAAAGGTGCACTAGGCTATGTGTGTGCAAAGCAGAAGTGAAATAAAGCCCAATAGAGAAACTAGTTTCTATGCACTAAGGGCACAATAGAGTCTGGAACTTACTATCAAGGGTGACAGGAGATCCTATATAGGATACTTTGTGCCCTGTGCACTGTCTAGATGGTCTTTGAACTCTTTAATACCTAGTGTCTCTTGGCATCATCATATGACTAATCACATAGGCTGTGAAAAAAAAATAATGAGTATCCATGTCATCAAAGAAGAAATAAAGATATATATATCCCTTGGGGTAACCAGTACCTGTGCAATGTGACCATAACAAAGGGTCTTTATCTAAGATGACTAAGTTATGAAGGTCAAAGCATTTGAAAACAAAATAAAAAAATAATTGCATGACCCCCTTTATATCAATGGTCTTGCAATATGGGGCTAATATTATCCCCTTCATAAGGCCTTGGTTGACCACAACCATGATAGAGTCATAGCCCTGTGAAACAGAAAGGTCAGTAATCAGATCTATGGAGATTTGTTTGAATGGAAGTTACTGAATCAAGGGGATGGACAAGAGCAGAGGTATGAATGGATGGGTGTTGACTTTGTTTGTCTGACAAATGGTGCAGCCTTTAATAAAGGCAGAGACAAAGGGTATATGATTAGAAGGGCCAATGGGGGAATGATGAAGGAGAAGGATTACCATAGATGAACTAGGATAATAGAGAAGGGATCTAGGGTGAGGAAATAGGCAGACTGGTGGAGAATAGGAGGTAAGGGATTGTGGTAAGGGATAGCAGGTTTGCATAGGATAAGGAAGGAAGTTGTACAAAGGAAGAAGAGAAAAGTTGTAACAACCAGACACTAATATATGAGATATGTGATATATGCAAGTGTAACTGTTGGGCTGGTGACAATAAGGCTGTGGGTGTGCTTGCTGATCTCAACACACACTACACAAGCCAGCTATTATTTGACTACTACTAGAATCTGACTTGTTGACTGAGCAAGTTCATGTATTTTGCATGGCCTGTGCTTTACATAGTTCATTGACAGGGCCCCCTAGTAAAAATCACAAAAGCTTTCTATCTAGACTGCCAGTCACTAGTGAGACATAGTGCAAAGTGCCACTCTGTGTGAGGCCCTTTATGTGCTAAGAAATATGCTCCCATTTTTTGTTATTGTTTCAATCTCAAAATTCATTTGTCAACTAATTTCAAAAACCACTTCAATTTAGCCAATTGTCTGGTGAAATGTATACTGCCATCTCATGCTAATCTGAGTTAGGATTGCACATATCCCATGTTTTTACTTGCATGACGAGGATGAACATGTTGATTCAACATTCCAATTTCCTTTTTTGAGTGATCTTCATGACCTATGCTTGGAATGCAAGAAGGCCCGACAATGTGCTGTGTATTTCTCACGAATGGGGAGGCATACAACGTGGTGTTCGCGGCCCTGCTTGGTCTGCAACCACCACCGTCGTCTTGTTTTCTCTCCAGTTCCAGCCATGAGGAATAACAAGCAGATTTTATTGACATTCCTCCTCATCTTTGTTTCGCCCAGCATAGGTGTTATACCGAGCAGTGGCAGGGAAAATACAGGTGTACAGGTGAACCACGAGGATGCAGAATGGTTTGGTGGTATTCTTCTTGCCTTATTTTTGAACGCAAAGTCCTCAACTTCGTCTTTAGTTTCACCAGATATAATCGAGCCCTCTTCATGGACATGTGAGTCCTCAGTCCACTAAATCGCAAGAGGTGCATTGACTCGCTCGTGCAGCATCTTTGGGCCGTGTTCCCCAAAGCATGCAATGTATGCCCTTATAGCTGCTTGTTTCGTACTCTGATCTCCATGTAATAGATGCGTACCTGCCATCGGCTGTGCGCATGACGGGTGCAGTCCAGGATTTTATCCAACCCGAGTCATCACCTGCCGACTTTTGGGAAAAGGCAAAGGAGGCAGAGCAGAACTTACAGAATTATGTTCACAGCCTGCTTGAAGCCGCTGCGGCAGCCTTCAAGTCTACCAAATTCACTGAGGTCACGTCTGCAATGCACAATATCGTGAACGCCACTGCCATTTTTCGTGTCAACATCAAAGATGCCTTGGATACTCACCAGATTACTGGCGAGACACTTACTGAGGAACTTGAAAGTATTTTCACGAAGATAGTGGACGACCTGAAGAAAATTCCTGCCCCTGACAAGGCACCTGGTCATGCCGAAAGGACAGAAATGGTCGACAAAGTTCTGGACGACACTTCGGAGGCACTTTTAAAGCTTGCTGCACGCTATGGGATTGAAGAAGAGGCTGTAACAAAATACATGTTGGCATTGAAACCGCACATGCACGCACTCATGGTCGCAATTGGTAAACAGTTTCCTGTTGAAGGTGGATGTGATCCACTGACTAACCTGTCGTATAGGTGATATAAATGAACAACATCCCGAACTCTTACCCGCTCTCGCATTCAGTGTTGCTGTCCTGCTCATCCCAGAATCATGGATTCTCAGGCCATTCTTGAGTGTGTTTGGCTTCGGACCCGCAGGTCCCGTCAAAGGTGCGTAGAAGCCAAGAACTACACGTCCAAAGACAAACTGGATATCATAGGTTCGCTTGCTGCCTGGATGCAGAGGCGTTTTTGGGGGGCCGCGGTGAGAGCCGGTAGCTGGTTTGCTTGGCTCCAAGCCGCTGGAATGGGTAAACTTCCGAACTGGGCTGGACTTGTCACCAAACTACCTTGGTTGATTGGAACTATATTGGCGTTATTACTTCCCTGTCTCCACTGTGGGTCTTGAAATCAGACACCACCTTGTCTGCTGTTTTGTTCCCCTTTCTCTTGTACGCTTTCTTAAATTGATCGAATGAAAGAAGGCGCACGTTTCCAATACGACTCCATGCTAGACTTGTTCTTCTACCCAAAACATTATTGCTTCACCAGTTTGTTTCGATGTGTGCGTTTGCACCTGCCTTGGGCCCGGGAACAAGATCCAGGCCGCTATCAGGTCGTTTTACCTCCACACAACGAAATATGAATGGTCATAAAGAGTCCGATTCACCTTGAGTTCGTGTGCATTTCACGACTATCACTGCCGGGTAACACCACGGTGTATGGGCCACGGTACCGTACTACGTGCTCGGCGTTGCAATGTCCTAACCCGCGCATTACCACATATGTACTCGTGAGAATGGTGTATGCTAGCGGCCGACCAGCCACCACGCCAACACCCTTAGATTGACCTTCGACAGTCGATCCACACACTCCTAGCCAATCTCTTGCAACTATTGATTCCATGTTTCCTGGCTCGAAGACAGTGAAGGCTTCTGTGTTACCGGTGTACTCCCGAAACTTGGTTCGCGTACTGCATAGATCGAGATGTAAAAGGGTTTTACTCTATGTGCCATGCATTGCCGCAAAACGCGGAAAGGGTGCATTTGCTGTGTTACCGTGGAAGCAACTATGGGCTTAATTGAGAGGTCCTCGAGGTGAGTCCCTTGCACCGAGTCGCACCGCACCCAACAACTCTGTTTTCTTCAACTGCAGATGGGCTGCCGTTTGAGTTCAACCATCAAGTATCCTAACTGTGTGTTCCCATACTTATGCTCCTAGTCTACATCAACACGACCTACAGGATGCCTTACAAGCTCCCACTCTTCCTGATCCCTCAGCCGAACGTGCGGAGCAGCAGCGAGACAATGAGAGAAAACCCGGATCTGGGAACCATCAACAACTCGTATCTTCCTTCTCGAGTCCCATGGACGAAAACGAAGAGGCAGTCGTAACAGGCATGTGCTAGTTTCTCCATACAGTTTGTAAACACCGCTCACGACAACATAGCCACTGGATGTACAGGACAAGGACAAGGCAAGAAGGCATCCCCTGGGTCCCTACAGCATGCCCCCTCTTCCTCGGGCCTTACTGATGAGAATGTAGAAGTAATTATTAAAAGTACGGAACTCGCCTTTCTAAACTGTTTTCAGACATTTGCTGACGACAGGGTAGCTATCCGAGCGACAGATTTTGCCCTTGACCTCAGACAGAGAGTGGCCGCTGAGGAGCGGGATAGCCAATCATTGATGGTGCAGGACTCTACTTCACACTTGACATACGAGGAGTTGTGGGACTTCAGTCTCCAGCTGTTGCACCGCTTCGAACGCGTCGGTGACCTGGCTGACCTACAACAAGCAATCTCAATTTTGGAGGAATTCGTACGGTCTACTTCAATCTGGGATGACGGGCATTGCGCAGTACTGGGGAATCTCGGTCTGGCGTTACGGAACCGATTCAAGCGCCTCGGTGACCCGCATGACCTCGAGGCCGCAATTTCCACTCAGAGGAGTGCCGTTGACCTCACCCCTCTCGGACACTCTCACAAAGCTATCCATCTAAGCAACCTTGGTGCATCCCTCGCAACGCGCTTTGAGCGCTCTGGAGAGCCACGTGACCTCGAGGACGCAATTTCGATCCTGAGGGATGTCGTTGAGCTTACTCCTCATGGACACCCTGAAAAGCCCAGCCGCCTTAATAACCTCGGCCTCTTCCTCAGAATGCGTTTTGAGCGTCTCGGGGAACTGCATGACCTCGAGGAAGCAATTTCGACCCAGAGGAATGCTGTTGACCTCACTCCTTGTGGACACCCTGACAAGTCAGGCGGTCTTAACAACCTCGGCATTTCCCTCAGCACTCGTTTTGATCGCCTTGGGGAGCTGCGTGACCTCGAGGACGCAATTGCGTCCCATAGGGATGCCGCCAAGCTCACACCTCACGGACACCCTGGCAAGCCCACCTATCTCAATAGCCTTGCTAGCTCCTTTAGAACTCGTTTTGAGCGCTTTGGGGAACTGGGTAACCTCGAGGATGCAATTTCGACACAAAGGGATGCTGTTGACCTCACTCCTTACGGACACCCTGACAAGCCTGCCCGTCTTAGCAACCTCGGCATCTTCCTCAGTGATCGTTTTCGGCGCCTCGGGGAGCTTCGTGACATTGAGGACGCAATTTCAGCTCAAAAAGATGCTGTTGACCTCACTCCTCACGGACACCCTAACAAGCCGGGCCGTCTAAGCAACCTCAGCAGTTCCCTCAGAACTCGTTTCAGTCGCCTTGGGGGACTACACGACCTTGAGGATGCAATTTCGACTCAGAGAGATGCCACTGACCTCACTCCTCTCGGACACCCTGCCAAGCCCGGCCATCTTCACAATCTCAGCATCTTCCTCAGTGAACGTTTTGAACGCCTTGGGGAGCTGCGCAATCTCGAGGACGCGATTTCTATTCAGAGGGTTGCTGTTGACCTCATTCCTCGTGGACACCCCGATAAGCCCAGCCATCTGAGCACCCTCAGCATGTCCCTCAGAACTCGTTTTGATCGACTTGGGGAGCTGCATGATCTCGAGGATGCAATTTCGACTCAGAGGGATGCCGTCGACCTCACTCCTCAAGGGCACCCAGAGAGGCCTGACCGTCTAAACGCCCTAGGCGTCTGTCTCAGAGCTCGTTTTGAGTTTCTCGGGGAGCTGCGTGACATCGAGGAGGCAATTTTAACCCAGAGGAATGCCGTCAACCTTATCCCTCACGGACACCCTGAGAAACTCAACTCTCTTAACAGCCTTGCTAACTCCCTCAGAACTCGTTTTGCGCGCCTCGGGGAGCTGGGTGACCTTGAGGACGCAATTTCGACTCAGAGAATTATTATTGACCTCACTCCTCACGGACATCCTAGCAAGTCCATCCGTCTCAACAATCTTGGCATCTCCCTTGCTACTCGCTTTAATCGCCTTGGGGAGCCACATGACCTCGACGAGGCAATTTCAATCCTGAGAGATGCCATCGACCTCACTCCTCAGGACCACCCCAACAAGCTCAGCTGTCTTGCCAACCTCGGGTTCACCCTGAGAACTCGTTTTCTGCGTGTTGGGGAGCTGCGTGACCTCGAGGATGCAATTTCGACCCAAAGGGAAACTGTCTACCTTACTCCTCATGGTCATCCCGAGAAACCTCGTCGTCTCAGCAACCTTGCCCTTACCTTCAGAACTCGTTTCGGGTCCCTTGGGGAGCTGCGTGACCTCGAAACAGCGATTGCCCTGTATTCTCATGCTGCTTCATTTATTGTCGGCCCCACTGAAATTCGACTTCATGCCGCACAGCAATGGATATCGTGTGCTCACATAATCCGCCATCATACTCTCCTTCATGCGTACTCTGTTGCCGTCACCCTCCTTCCTGAACTCGCATGGATTGGCTTATCTCTCACACATCGTTACGATCAACTCAGTCGAGGGGCCAATGTGGTCCGGGAGGCTGCAGCTGCAGCTCTCGACTCTGGACTGCCAGAAGTTGCTGTGGAGTGGCTTGAGCAAGGACGTTCAATCGTTTGGGGAGAATTATTCCAGCTTCGCAGCTCTCATGAAGACCTGTCGTCGGCTCATCCGGATCATGCACGTAGACTTCATGAAGTCTCTTCCGCACTGAAGCATGCTGGTGCCGCTCACGAAAGATCATTGTCCACATTGGAACAGACTCCAGATACAGCACACTATGCGACAGCGTTCCCACACGAAGAGGCCGACAAGCACCGTGTGCTTGCAATCGAGCGAGATAAACTACTCCAGGAGATCCGACGGCTGCCGGGATTCGAGCAATTCCTACTGCGCAAACAGTTTACCCGTCTGCGTGCCTCAGCTCACTCTGGACCAGTTGTCCTACTCAATGCTGCAGAGACTCGTTTGCGATGCGTTGATCGTTGTTGCCAACCTGGACCATGTCATTCATGTCCCACTCCCCCATTTTACCCTCGAGCGGACAGGTCACCTGCAGAATATCCTCAGGTCCTTTGTTCGTCATGCAAGGGAAGGGAGACCTGTACCACTCGAAGGTGTCAACTGGGAGTCTATTCTGTCCCCATTGTGGCAGAGCGTCGTCAAACCAGTTCTCGATGCAGTAGCTCTGTCGGTATGTTATTGCTACCCGAATCCACAGTCAATCCGTTCACCTGTCTTCCTTAATAGACCCCCGGTGAACTATCACGGATTTTCTGGTGTCCGACCGGCTCTCTCGCATTTCTCCCTATTCATGCAGCCGGTTTGTACGACTTACAGTATTCTCAACCTGGCCAAAAAGTATTTGACCTCGTCATCTCATCATATGTCCCTACTCTCAGTATTCTTCTCGAGCCATCTAATCCCGACATGCCACCTACTAACAACGATCTCCGCGTCCTTGCTGTTCGTCAGCCCCCTTCAGACGGTCATGCACCGCTTCCAGGTGTTCATATCGAGTTGGAACGCATCAAGGACGTGATTAGGAATTCACATCCGATGCACACATCCCTCGTGGAACCCTCCGATGGAACAGTCGAGGAAGTGCTTGCTCTAATGAAAGGATCGGATTGGGTCCATTTTACTTGCCCCAGTATCCAGGATGGTGCAGATAGCGGCCTTTATCTCGCTAATGGGCACCGGTTGAAGCTGCGAGACATGATCGCATTGTCGCGTCCCCGCGGTGGGCTCGCCTTTCTCTCTGCATGTCAGACCGCGATGGGCGAGAAACAGCTCTCTGACGAGGCCATCCATATGGCGGCTGGAATGTTGTTTGCGGGTTATGGGGGAGTCGTCGGTACGATGTGGTCGATCAGCGATAGGCTTGCGCCTGACGTGGCGAGGGCGGTATATGTGGAGTTGTTTCGGAACGGGACGAGCCAGATTATCGGGAGGCTGCGCGTGCATTGCACGAAGCGATTGGAGATCTTCGAGATCGTGAGGTGTCGTTCTCAGAGTGGGTTCCGTTCATCCACGTAGGTCTGTGACTTTTTTCCGGGTGTCTAGCATAGTATCATCCACTACCACGGTCTTGTACATATCTCGTCGTGCAAGGTTGAGTCATGTTGTCTGTTGGAACAGTTACTCACGAACTCGGGACACTCATGCATCACGTCGGTGTGCAGCGAGTTGGCAATTTCGCACATGCCACATGTTACCCAAGCAATGGTGGTAGTCAGAACATCGCCCACGTTCATCTCTGACATGAAGCCGTTGTGCCATCGACTTCGTGCCACCCTTGGCCCGCCGCCCTCACCACGTGCCTCTAACCCCTCCAGAACAGGTCCACGAGCTGCGAATCCTGACAACCGAACACATGTTCAACATTTACATGTCATAGAGTGCGGGATGCATCACAATGAACACGGCCCCGCTAGAGGTGTGCATATGTACGGGGGTGGATCGTGGCGTTTTTCATGCACGCGGTGACACCAGTATGCCTGTATGAACCAGTCAGGGTCATCAGCAAGACGGAGGTGATGGGGCTGTGTGCACGAAGCATCAGCACGAGTGGTCAAGGCGTGAGACGCAGAGAGTGGAGACGTGGAGGCACCCGTTGCTCGTTCTCATTTCAAAGTGAGTGGCATGGCTTCTGCCTGCGTCGAAGAGGGACATGGCCACTCGTTATGAATCCGCGCGGTGTAAAATGTGCAAAACCAGGGATCGGAGGTGCTCACGTGACGCCAACGCCCCTTTCAGTGTGACAGGCTGGGCCCCACACGAGATGATGAGTCCTGTAGAGGCGAGGCTATAACTACACTCACCCTAGCTTGAATCCGTGCAGTAGAGGTGTCGAGTTGTATGGGTTCATGGGGATTGACAGAGGTCGCCGATCACATGAGCAGAGTTACTAGCGTGTCTCGTGAATTTCTTGATGTGAAGTGGGGCTTACTTGGGCGGCGCAGCTGGGAAACATGGGTATCTGCGATCCGCTCTCATGGGTCATATCATGCCAGGCGTGTGCAAGTGACCGAAAAAGGATGGTAAAACTGCATAGATGCCAACGCTGTGTCTCTCGCGCAGCTGACACATGGTCGGACGTATGAGTGCCCGCTCATCTTGGTACGTCACCTTCGCGTCTGCCCTGACATTGCCATTGAGCCTGTCTTTTGCTTCTTGACACGACCTCCACAGACGGGAGGCGACAAGGAGGAAGAGGAACGTTTCAGTGCCCTCGGAAAATTGGAGTGCACAGCGGGGATGGAGTCCAGTTGTAACTCACGATCGATTCGAAGATCCGACCGACTTCCACCCTGGGCACGCCAAAGAAACCATCGTCCCGCTTGAAATAACCACATCAGTGATGTTGCCCCCCATTTGACCCATGAGGGTCCACTCACGACTCCACGGCTGACCATGGTCCGCATAATAGTGAGGAGTGCGAAGTGCACAAGAGTGCCAGAGCACATGCTTTCTAAAACCACTTAACCGTGGACGACTGGGCAGGTTAGGTGCGGGGAGTCATCATAGCCAATTATAGGACTTTTTTTCTTCAGAGGCGATGGCGTTGCCAGTGTGTGGTACGAGGGAGAGTATGAATTACACGCTGCACGCGCAGCCGAATGCGACTGTGGGTGAATGATCCTGAAGTGGCCCCCTGGTGCATTGCACAGAACTGTGCTCAGAAGTTGGTGTAGCGTCTACCTGCTCTCAGAGTCGTCGGTCGTCATAGTTCGTGCGAGTTGGAAATCGACTATGCATCGGTCACCGTCTGACAAGCCGTCTGTGTGGTAGATGTAGATTCTTGGGCCATCGAGTCTGTTTGACATGCCTACTTAGTGTGGACCCAAGACGGTACGCGCAAACGGAATAGGTGCAGGTTCAAGCCTATGAAAGCTCTCGTCAGGGGCCCGCTATCACCCGAAAGAAGCCCGAAAAAGCAAGGTAAAATTTTTGTGACAAGTCTATAGACAGATCTCTTTTTTTTTTTTTTTTTTTTTTTAGTTTTGCTCAAAACTCTGGCCAGTTAGGGAGCTTGTAAGAACAGACTGGACAGTGCTGTCCAGCCCTGTCTAGGTGAGGGATTGTTTTGCTGCTGTTTTGCTGATGCAGGTCGTCACTTTTATTTTTGCTAGACCAACAATTGTAGACCTTAGGGTACGTCAACACTTTAGTTTGAATTATCTAGTGCTTCTCCCCGCGTGGATCCCGGCGTAGAAGCGCATTTTTCGATGCCCCACATGCCATGTACCATCCGTGAGTCGAGCATTGCCTCAAAATGTGGACAGGATGGCGGTGTATTGCCGGGAAGTGCCAGCAAGCGTTGGCTCAAAAAGCGCTCCAGATGGCCACTACACCAGTACATTAGCTCCTGCTGGACTAACGATGGGCTGCTGCTTAAGTATAAGCAGCCGAGATAGTATCTTAACTGTAGGCTTCCATACCTTGCTCCTAGTCTGTTGACTGACACAGCTGCAGCATGACCCACAAGCACCCGC
>JBBPUK010000415.1:0-18738 GCA_038094635.1 Tylopilus cervinicoccineus
TCAAATTGAACTTTTTGTGAACTGATGCTAAGTTTATTCAATGTTTGGTGGCAGTATTGAACTGGATGAAGGGTCCAGTTCACATTCACCTTGAGAATGCCAGGACTGACTATGCTCTGCTCCAGGTAGGTGTCTGCATCTGCCTTTGCCCTGCTTTTTGGTCCTGCCTGAATCTCTGAGCCTGCACAGCCACATCTGCCCCCTTGCAATAAATATGACATACCAGGGTCATCAAAGATAAGCTTGTTTGACATTTGGTTCCTTTATGTTACAATTCTTTTCCTTTGTTCCTCTACCTTCCTTGTTCTCTGCAAACCTATCTTATCTGTTACCAACTTTCTTTAGTCCATCCTCTGACCTTTGACCTATCTTCTAGTCATTGGTCCTAGGGCTACTTCTTTAGTATGCCTTTCTTGACTTCTTCTCTTGGATGCTCCTTTTCTTAGGTTCTCTCCTTTGGACTCTTTACCTCATCATCATTTATTGCATTTCTCCTTCTCCTTGTTTTCTAATTAGCTCCTCTCATCATACAGTGGCTCCAAAAACTGTCCACATGTTTGCATATTTTCCACAAAATGTAATAATCCTCAACAACCACTAAATCTTATCAAATGTAATGAGTGTATCAAATGTAGTATAGACTCATGGCTTTCTACACACTCAAGAATTAAGAGATTTGAATAAGATTTAATAAAATGGTAGTCATTACAAAATGACAACTCATACAGACAGTTTTTTGACTTTATATTGTAATTGTATATATTGAACTCTAGAATGCTGTAATATCATTATATACATTTGAAAAGGGTCATATTATGTTATATTTATATAATGGCTGGTCATTCAACATATATAAACCCTATCATCTCATTATTATTCTAACATTCTTATTATGAAATCCATCTCTACCTTTTGTTACAGTGTGATGGCACCTAATGCAAATGTACTAAAACAACTAGACAGAATGGCAACTATCTCTGATGATAGGTGGCTCCTCTGAGCAGACCTAGACCCACAGATAGCGACATAGTCAGCACAGCTTCTGGATGGAGACTCTTGCTAGTCTCATAGATGTTAGCCTTGGCACTTCTGTGTGTGGACAACCTAGCAGTGGTGTATACAACATGCAGCCTCTTCCTGTAGACACTTAGCTATGGTGAACTATAATCGCAAGAATAGTCCCTTTTACTAAGAGGGAAGAACTCCTAAGGAGAGTGTTGAGGTATCAAAGGTAGAGGTTACTCAAACAGTGGATAAGGCAATTGGCCATTCTGAGGAGGAGTTCTAGCACATAGATTGTGTAGAACAAGCTGGACTATTAGTACATGCAAGGACCCTATTTATAGGGTAAACTGATAGGGCACAGACCACATTTTCAAGAAAGGTAACTACTAGAAAAGGGAAGGGCATCACTAGTGGTTTGAAGTGATATCTAGAAGGGGAAGTCCACTGGTGCTAGAATACAATAGTAGATCATCAATGTAGGAACAAATGATGGAGATGTTCCTTAGTATGCATTGAAGTAAATATAAGACAAAAGGTGAATCATGGAATGCATAGATTGGAAAAGAAGAGAAAGAATGGAGGTGTATAAAGAGGATCTCTTGACATGTAATATTACTCCCGTCGCACCCTTGAAGCTTCCTAGCTTCGACTTCAATAACCTCTTATCTCCAGGATAGGGGATTCCATAATATTTGTGATTCCAACCTTGTCTGTTAGATCATTGTAATCATTTGCAAAAACATCCCTTGCTATTGTAGTTGGCAAGTATTGTGTATTCTCCTCAAGGGCAGTGGTCTCCTGGGCATTTTGATGAAAGGGGTGGTTACTGAGTCTGGCTACCAATGGTCGGGGTGTGGGGACAGATAAGGGTTGAGAGGGGTTGCTACAGGGGGAAGTCAGGAATAGAAGAGAGGAATGGAGATGGTTAGGATGGGAACAGACTGCAGCTGCATGCCCCAGGTGAGGAAGTACATAGTGGGAGCAGAAATAGAAGCTACAATCCAAGATGTTATGCTCTAGGCAATGGTATTGTTGACACATATCTATAAATCATTGATCTATGATAGTGAGGGGGTATACTCCTTCATTCTGTCATAGGGAGATCTGGTCCCATAGCTTAAGAAGGGCGAGTTTGCCTTCTTCTAAGAGTAAGGAGGAGGCCAATGGGGTGGCTGGGGGAGATGGCAAGGCTAGTTGGGCTTGGTATCTAGTGTCTTCCTCAACTGTGGCTACCAATGCTGCCATTCCTAACTGGTCCATAGTGAGAAGGAGGGGGTTATATACTCTTCATTTGATATTGTGTACCATCTCAGTGATCAACCTAGTTCCTTCAGACACATCAGTGGTGGAATGGGCTGCAATGAGTGCTAATCTGGATGTTTGGAGGAATGTGGAGTAGAGGAGGGCTAATGGAGATTCTTTGTCTACCAGTGCTTTAAAGGAGAGGGCTAACCGCAAGTCTTGGAGGGCTCTCTCCATGCACAACAGATCTTTAGTGGATGAGGGAGTATGTTGTCAGGAGGCAAAGAAGGGATGATTGAAGTCAGTGTCAGTTAGCTGGTGTAGTGGCACAGATGAATGGAAGAGTTCTCCCAGATGGATATGAGGGGGGTTATTTCCAGTGCGGATATGTGCAGTCCTTGAACAAGCCATGACTATACATGTTGAAGAGTAGAGTGTCAGAAGTAGTGGGATAGAAGGGGAATCAAAATTACTAGGAGGAGGAAATATAGTAGGTGAATAAGAAGGAGAAAAACAATCCATAGGGAAATGAGGTCAGCTAGAGTATAGTCAGGAGGGGTGGTGGGCATGGGATGTCAGATGTGATTAACTTGTTTATATGTCTAGAGGAGTTCTGATGCATTGTCTAGGTTGGACTCAGGTTCCCAGGTCCGTTCTAAGGCTGGGTACCCCTTTCAGGTTACTAAGTACTGCCTCTATGATGGTGGTCCATAGTGGCACAAGATCTGATCTATTTCATATTCTTCTTCACCATCAATTAGATCAGGGGGAGGGCAGAGGTAGTTAGAGCCATGTTCAGCAGTCTCTTAATAGGTGGTTAGAAGGAAAGCATGGAAAACATCATGAATTTTCCAGGTGAAAGATAGCTTGAGTCAGTAGGCAAGGGGAGAGAGTATCTGGATGATCTCAAATGGTCCTTCTCATTTTGGGGCAAGTTTATGAGGGAGATTTGGATGGCAGAGATTTCTGGCTTCTAACCACATCATATCCCCAACTTTCCATGATTGAAAGTGGGTGGTGATTTGTTCTTTCATAAGGTGCTGTGTTTTCTCATGTGCAGCTAGGGCTTTCCTTCATGCAAAGTTGATATTATCCAATCATATCTGTAAAGTGGGGAGAAAAGTGATTCCAAAGGGGGGGTATGTGCATGGTTCATATCTGAAGAGGAGAAAGAATGGGGTTTTATTTGTGAAGGAATGTATGGAGGAATTGTAATGGAATTCTGCCATTTTGAGAAGATCTATCCATCGTTAAGGGAGTCCTTCACAGAAGAGGTGGAGATAAGTTTCCAATTCTTGATTTATCTGTTCAGTCTCTCCATTTGTCTGGGGGTGGTAGGCTGTGGACAAGGTAATGTTATATTGGAGTAGTCAGCCAAGCTCCTTGGCAAATGCAAAGGTGAACTGGGGGCCTTGGTCAGAGATGAGTTTGTCATATAGGCCAACTCTAGGAAAGACATGTTCAAAAAAAAGTTGGGCTACCCCCTCAGCTGAGATATCTGAATGGCAAGGGGTATAGATTACTCCCTTCATAAGACCATGGTTGACCACAACCATGATAGAGTTGAAGCCTTTAGTGGAGGGCAGACCAGTGATCAGATCCACTGATAGGGTGGAAAAGGGGCACAGTGAGGAGGAATGGATAGGATACAGTGGGGCCACCATCAGGTGGGTGTTCATCTTGTTGGCTTGGCAAGCTGTGCAACTGGTAACAAACTGTCAGACAAAAGAGAGAAGGCCTGGCCACCAAAAGTCCCTTTGGACTAGGTTTTGAGTGTGATAAATACCACCATGTCCCCTAGTGAATGATTCATGGAGGATGGTAACAAGATCACAGTGTTTGGTGGGGGGAACATAAAGATAGCCTTTGAAAAAGAGTTTACCATTATCAAAGGTCCAGTCCAGAGGAGTGGAGCAGTGGAAGTGGGTTGAATTCCCTCCCAATTGTTGAAGAGCAGAGAGGATAACAGGGTTAGAGGAGGAGGAGGTGGCAATCTTTTCCAGTAAAGTAGTGTTGATCGCATTGAGGAATAGGTCACCCAGGAGTAACTGTAGTTCTGAATTATCATCGGAGATATCCACAGAGTTCATTCTTGAGAGGGCATCGGCCAAAGTGAGTTGGAATGCTAGAGAATATAGGAACAGTAGATCAAAGTCCTGTAAAAATACCTGCCATCTGATGTGGCAACAAGATAGTTTTCTGGGTTGTTTGAAGTAGGTGAGATTCTGGTGATCAGTAATAACAGTAACAGGATGTCCGGTTCCCATCAAGTATTGCTGCCACTCCTCTAGAGCATAAATAACAGCTAAAAGTTTCCAGTTATAGATGTCATAGTTCCATTCTGCATTTCCAAGGGTTTTGGAGAGATAGGCACAGGGGTGGAAGTCTCCATTGACATCCTTCTGCATAAGTACTGCCCTGGTGGCTACTAGGGAGATGTCAGTTATGAGAAAGAAGGGTTGGGAGAGGTCAGGCATGCTGAGGACCAGAGCTGAAGTGAATGTTTGTTGAAGTAGGTAAAAAGCAGATTCACAATCTGTTGTCCAATTCCAGGGGGTGTTCTTTTTTGTCAAATCTAAAAGAGGGCATGCTACTTTGGAGAACTTTGGAATGAACTTTCTGTAGAAATTGCAAAAACTAATAAAACTTCATACTCCTTTAACATTGGTAGAAGTATTCTAGTTTTTGATGGCAGTTAGTTTGGCTTGGTCCATCATGATTTTGTTGTGGCTAACCACCATTCTGAGATATTTGACTTTGGAGGCATTAAAGGAACATTTAGATAACTTGAGATAGAGTTTCTGTTTGGCAAGACATTGTAGCACCAATCTGATACACACATGGTGGGTCCCTAAGTCTATAGAGTGGATAAGGATGTCATCCATGATCCATCCTTTAGCTATATAATCTTGAAAGATATGATTCATGAATGCCTGAAAAGTTACAGGGGAATTTTGAAGGCCAAAAAATATAATGGTGGGTTGGAAGAGTCCAAATAGGGTGATGAACACTACCTTCCATTGGTCTTCCGGTTTGATCTGGATGTTATTGTATCCCCATCTGATATCGAATTTTGTGAAATATTGAGACCCCTTAAGGTAGTCTAGTAAGTCAGAGATGAGGGGAAGGGGATAGACATTCCCTATAGTATATTCATTGAGGTATCTGTAATCCTAGCAGGGTCATAATGATCCATCCTTCTTTGGCATGAAGAAGAAGGGGATGGCTTGAGGAGATTTAGAGGCAATAATCTTTTCTGATGCTAGGTGTTCATCGATGAACTCTCTATAAGTGTCGATTTCTTTAGGGTTTAAGGGGTATGCCTTTGCTACTTTGGGAATAGATTCTTCTTTCGAGTCTATGGCATGGTCAAAGGGTTGTACTGGGGGAAGTTCCCCTTTTGGGGATTCTTGGAATACACCAGTGAATTCCTTGAATTCAGCCAGTAGGGAAATTTCTATTTTCAGGGTTGCTTGGGCAATTTCGGAGGCAATAGTAAGTTTATTGAGGTATATGGAGGGATGGTACTGTTTAATATACCTCCACTCTATCCAGGAGCTTGGATCAGCACTGAGATATCTGAGAATATATCTTTGAGGGAGGAGGTCTTCTTCTGTTAATGTTGGGGGGGAGAATCACATTGTTCCTGCTTTCCAGTCTATAGTTGGGTTGACCTTCTTTAACCAGGGGAGTCCTAGAATAATATCCTCCTTTCTGCATCCAAGCACTAGGAAGTCTTCAGTGGTCTCCCAATCTCTGATCTTGATGGATAATCAGGTCATGAGCTAGATCAATTCAGAATTGTTGATACTTCCATCTATGTTTCTTGCTACCATTTTCTATTTGAGTCATTTGGTGGGGAGCCTATTTCTGATTATGACCTGGAGATAAATAAAATTTCCTGTGGCTCCATAGTCCACTAGGGCATGAGTTTCGACAGTTTTGTCTGACTGTATGGTCAAAGGGATTCACATAGATTGAGTCTTTGTATTGGATACAACTATAGTCATGACCATATAGAGAAGGGTAGACATCGAGGCATCCTTACACCTTAAAAATCCTGGAGACCAATTGCTTTTATCTCCACAGTTTCTCCTTCAATCTGAGCTCCTTCTTTTTCATCATATACGGTTTTGAGAACTCTCAGAACTTTTTCTTGGGAGATATCCTTGGTGATATTGAGGGCATTGAGATACTTGGTAAGCACAGACTGGGATGGTGTTTCTTCGGTGGTATCCATGGTCCTGATCATAGCTAGATGGAATGGATTCCTGGATGGGGTGGTTGCAGCAGGAGTAGGGGCAGTGGGACAGGATTTATAAGTGGTGTTGGTTCCTGGGCACTGATGGTTGCAAGTGGAGCAGCCCTTCTTGTGGCAAATGAAGCATAGCCCCTTCCTAATATGATCAGCTCATTATATCAGGGTTAAGTTTACTACATCGACATCTATAGCATTTGGGTCTTTATAGATGAAGGATGAGGCACCTGTTCCTCCTCTTTGGAGGTTGCAGATAGAACGAAGTCACTCCTTCTAAGCATAAAACTTGCTAGTGGCCTATACCCATGCACTAAGTGTCTTAGGTACCTTCTCCATGGAGAGTATCATCTGTGTTATGTCCTTGTCTAGGCCTCAAGTGAATTCATCTATAAGCACCATGGATCTGTCTCCTAGTGCTGTCTTGGCTGCTTCTAACTGGAAGTTGGCTACGTACTTAGAAAACCCTTGTTTATCTCTTGTATTCTGCCAAAGCTTGGCTACCACATAGCAAGCTTTCTGTTTCAAATCTATAGGGAGAAAAGTCTTGATAAAGTCCTTGGAGACTTTGTTGAATGTCTTGGAAGTGGTGGGGTTCTCAGCCATGGTCCTATACCATACCTTAGCGAAGTGGGCACCATGCCCCTTGCTCATCTTATTAAGCAGCAATATGATCTTTGATGCTTCTGTCATATAGACTGGCATATTGATCTCCAAATAAACCTTAATAGCTAAGAGCCAATGGTTGGCATCATCAGCCTCTCCTATAAAATCTTCAGGTAATCCACCCTTTAATTCTGTAGGCATCCTATCATCATCATCTGGGGTGGGTCTAGAAAGGATAGAAGGTTGGCCCAGTGGGGTAAGTCCTCGAGGTGGTGGGGTGATCCTAGAGTGTGTGACTACTGGTGGTATCGCTGTAGCTGGAATGGGGGTTAGAGCCTGTAGTGGTGAACTCCTAGGTAGAGGGGGATATCCAATAGGAGTTCAAGGATGCTGTGGGGCTTGAGAACTTGAGGGAGGGTGATAGATGGGTCTGGGCACTGTATCTGACTCGGAGTTGGAGGGGTTTGGTGGAGAGTGGTATGATAGGGTGGAAGACAGTGGGAGGCCCCTTCTGCTGAAGAGCAGGGGGTGATTTGACGAGCTTGTTCTTTTGTTATAGTGTGATGACATCTAATGCAAACATACTAAAACAACTAGACAGAACAGCAACTATCTCTGATGATAGGTGGCTCCTCTGAGCAGACCTGGACTCATGGATAGTGATGTAGTCAGTGCAGCTTCCAGATGGAGACTCTTGCTAGTCTTATAGATGTTAGCCTCGGCACTTCCATATGTGGACGACCTAGTGGCAGCATATACAACATGCAGCCCCTTCCTATAGATACTTAGCAATGGCAAACTATAATTGCAAGAATAGTCCCTTTTACTGAGAGGGAAGAACTCCTAAGGAGAGTGTCGAGGTGTCAAAGGTAGAGGTTACTTAGACAGTGGATAAGGCGATCGGCCATTCTGAGGAGGAGTTCTAGCACGTAGATTGCATAGAATAAGCTGGACTATTAGTACATGTGAGGACTCTATTTATAGGGTAAACTGGCAGGGCACAGACCACATCTTCAAAAAAGGTAACTACTAGAAAAGGGAAGGGCATCACTAGTGGTTTGAAGTGATATCCAGAAGGGAAAGTCCACTGGTGCTAGAATACAATAGTAGATCATCGATGTAGGAACAAATGATGGAGATGTTCTTTAGTATGTATTGAAGCAAATACAAGACAAAAGGTGAATCATGGAATGTATAGATTGGGAAAGAAGAGAAAGAATGGGGTGTACAAAGAGGATCTTCTGACATATAACACCTTTCAAAGAAATAATATTATCTCTTTCTCCTTCCTTGGCCTTTCCTCCAAAAAAATTGCCTTCCAAACTGGCCTAGGCAAGTCTACAATATCTCAGGTCTTTCAGGAGATCTAGCCAAAGAGGACTGGATATCTTGGTGGTTGCCCTTCAAAGCTTACTTCTATTAATAAATGAGATATTGTCAAGCAAATCATTACTGGCAAGGCTCAAAATGCTGTTCAAGCCACCTATTTCATTGACACCATTATTGACACTCCTGTCTCCTCTCAGATAGTGAGAGACACCCTCAAGAAAGCCTCATTAAAGGCTGTGATAAAAAAGAAAAAGCCTTTATTAACTACTGATTATAAAAAGAGGAGACTAGCCTTTGCTCTCAAGTACCAACATTAGACTATGGAGGACTGGAAGAGGGTTATCTGGTCAGATGAAACCAAGATTAATAGGATTGGGTCAGATGGACAGGAATATGTGTGGAAAAAGAAAGAAGAGGGTCTAATTTCTAGAGAGATCAAATATATAGTGAAGTTTGGAGGAGATTCTCTAATGGTATGGGGTTGCATGGGATAGAATGAAGTGGGGGTTTTGAGTGAGGTTGAGGGGAGAATGGATGCTGAATAGTATGTGGCAATTTTGAAGAAAGGATTACTATAAGACATGGAAGAATCTGAGATTCCTAAAGATGACGTTATCTTCCAATAGGATAATGATCCAAAACATACTTTAAAAAGGACCCAGAAATGGTTTAAAGAGCAAGGTATCAAGCTTTTGGACTGGCCTGCACAGTCTCTATATTATGGCCATGCCTACACACCTCATAATTATTCATTATTTGAAGCCCTCAAGTTCAGTGCTTGAGAAGACCCTAAGAGTGCTAGGTATTAAAAAGTCCAAAAACCACCTAAACAGTACTCCTGGGAATAAAGTACTCTATATAGAGTCTTCAGGATCCCTTAGGAATATTTTTAGTATAGATTACCAATATTTCATCACTTCAGGAAGTATGGAAACTAGTTTTCCTTTATAGGCTTATTGAGATAGATTCAGATCTTCTAATATGCACAGCCTGGTGCACCTTCCCTTCTTTGATGGAAGGCACCACATAGGGGGTGGCAGTTAATCTCCACCTAAGGCTGTGGAATAGCCTCTTTAATCCCTGCTATTTGATATAGCACTTATTACTACCAACAGCTGTGCTTATTATACAGCCTTGTTAATATCTGCTGCACAGGACAGCAGAGCATAGAACAGCCTTGCACAAGATGGCACAGGCTGGTACAGCATAGAGACATAGGGTTTTGCCATAGATAGATTAATACTATAGTAGGATATATGGTTTGTATGCCAGTGGCTGTATAGTACCAGAGTATATAAACCCCCAGAGTCCTAGCACTGGTCTTTAGTCTAGTTCTCCTGGTGTTTCCCTAGAGCACCTTGTGAGATATCTCTCCACTTGGTAAAGCTAGTCTTCAACAAGTTCTTTTGAGCACCTTAGATATACCACAGCAGTAGTGGTTATTGCTCTAGGGTTGTTCTACTTCAGACCTTGCTCCTATAGAACACTCTTAGTGATACAACCCCATAAACATTGTCCACAGAGAAGATGTATATAGAAGCCTTGTGAATGTCTGGATAAGGATGTCTTGGATCCAGAACTATCATACTAGTCTATCTAGAGGATGCTCTCAGCTGTTTTGGCTTTATATACCTTGATGTATATATATCATGTGATATGACCATACCACCAGAACAACCCAAGGACAAGCCGAGGGAAGACATGTATGGGAGTCTTGTGGGAGGCTGACCGAGGGCATCTTGTAGCCAGCGAGTCACCACTAAGAGGGGACGAGCCCCAATGCTCTGATGAGGGGAAAACCTCAGGAGAACAGACTAAGGTTTCCCTTAGCCGTCCCCAGCCTTTATATACCTTGGCGTATATACATCACATGACCTAGGCTACTACTATAGTAACCGGGAACCCTTGACCCTTGTCGTCTTGTGATGCCCCCCTTCATTACGGATCTTAGCCGTCAGCTGTGTTAATCTACCACTTTGATGCGCCCTGCGCCCAACTGAGGCCTCATGGATCAGGCATGCTCAATGCCCAAGACCCTCATCTCCATGCGATCCATGGCCCAGTCCGACATGCGTCGTTCCTTTTTCCAACGCGGACCATTGCGGCCGTCGTTTCTTTGCAGATATGGCCTCGCAGCCATATCATCATGTGACCTAGATGACTATATACATCACCAGGAACCCTTGACTCTTGTCATCACATGCATTATCCCCTTTTCATGTCTGAACTGGCCCTACTACAGTCCACCCACCATTTTATGCTCCAGTCTCATAGATCAGGTATGTGCACTACATCCAAGGCCTTCATATCCATACTATCTGTGATCCAGATCCCATCTTATGGCAAGCTCTGCCAAGATCTATTGCAACTGATTTGTGAACCATTGCTATTACATGCTTGTGCCTATAACACTACTCCCTTCCTATAGATCAAGCTCTGAGTGATCCTTTCATAAATTCTTATTTGATGTACAGGTATATATGTCGCCCTTCTGAAGTAGTAGTTGAGCCCTACAGTGCCACCTCTGCTTGCAGAGTGAACTGCCTCCTTCAGCAATCTGTTCTAAGGTTGGCTGTAGGTGCTTTGTCATAGAGACTGTCCTTTTCAGGCAGGAATACAACTCTTGTCTAGGCCCCACTTTTCCAGGGTACAGAACTAGGACAAAAAAAAGCCATTCTATGACTGTCATATCCATTCTGCCCTCTGCTACTTCTCTAATCCTATCTCTGACCCTCTCTGGCACTTGCCATTGCCACCCCAGAGTTTTTCCCTTGGAGTTGCACCCTCCACCCTCAGACACATTGAACTTTATACCATGTACCTAGGAGTACTGCCTTCAGATCTCATCCATCCACCTCTCTTTTGTTCTGCTCCATTATATTCTAGTCTTCATTTCTTATCCTATAACCCATCATTCTTCATATGTAGTCTTGTGCCACTTGATAGTTCCCTGTATGCTCTCCATTCCATTCCATGTGCTCCTCCATAGCCTTTTCACTTATCTCCAAAAGTTTTGATTATGAACTCCAATTAGACTTCTGTATATAAACCTCATGCCTGCCTGTATGTTCCCTCAGTATGAATATCATCTAAGTCTCCTCCTCCTCTTATATTTCTGTAACCCCTAACCTCTGTCTCTGTAAATATGAGTCAAGTACTGATAAGGGTGCAACACACAAGTCCTGTGCTGATGACTCACCCCTAAGTCCCCTGTTTCTGCACCTTTATTGGACCTCTGGACCTCTTTTGTCACTCACACCCCTCTTCTTCATTAGTAAGCTTCAAACCTCCATTCAGACTTGAGCACAAAGAGACTGGACTTGACAGTATATTTGTACTCATACTTGTTGAGTACTACACCATCCTATAGCTATATGAATGCTCCACTCCTCCTGTCAGAATGTCCTGCAAACTGCCTTTGGCAGTACATGCAGCATCCCAGGAGAATTCATTAGTCTCTCATAGCATGCCACTCCATCTATCTCTATGGCATGTGTGCTGTCTCTGCTCACACCACTACACTCAAACCTATATTCTACCTTAGGAGACCAAGAGAATGACAACATTAGCAAATATAGAAGTTGCCCTGGCAATCTGATGCCAAGGGGTAGACACAAAGATGACCCAGATGATCCAGATGATCTGATACAACCCCTCAACAATGTTAAAGAGAAGATGCATATAGGAGCCTTGTAGATGTCTGGGCAAGGACATCTTGATCCAGAGAGACCATACTAGTGCTCTTGCTGGCATGCTCTAATGGAGGGGGAACCCCCAAAAGAACAGACTGAGGTTGCCCTCAGCTGTCCAGGCTTTATATACTGTAGTGTATATACATCATGTAACTAGATAATCTATATATATCAGAGAAAGCCCATAATCCTTATCATCACATGACACCCTCTATTCATAATGGACCTTAGCCATGCTGTGGTTCACCCATCATCTTATGCCCAGCCTCATAGATCAGGTGTGTGCACTGCACCTGTGGCCATCATGTCCATGCTATCTACAGCCCAGATCTCATCTTCATTGATAAGCTCCACCAAGATCCATTGTGGCCAATTTGTGACCTGTTATCATTATGTGCTTGCACCTATAACATGATCCAGATAACCCTAATAATTCAGGAGATCCTGATGATCCAGACCTTCCAGGTGATGATCACCCAGATGAAAATGGGTCATTCAAAGGCAATCCCCTCAATGATGATGACCCCAACCAGGTATCCCTTGCATTCAAATCATTTACCCAATTAGCAATGGCTATCAATGACATAATGTGCCAAGCATTACAGAGGTGAGAGTCTGAAGGCTTTAAGCCTAAGATCTGGGAATCCAACCCATTTAATGGAACAGAGCTAAAGAAACTCCATACTTTCATGGTTCAATACAAGATCACCTTTCAAGCACATCCAAAGGCATTTCAGGCCAATCAGAATAAAGTGACCTTTGTCTAGTCCTACCTAAAGGGCATAGCACTTGAATATTTCAAACTGGACTTACTTGGAGTACAAGCTCTAGCATATTGCCCATTGTGAATGGACAGCTGGGAAGCATTTTTGTACAAGTTACAGATCAATTTCAGTCTGCATGATCCCATTGCCAATGCAGAAGCTTCCCTGAAGCAACTGCAGATGCAGAAAAATCAGTGGATTTCAAAATATATAGTAGAATGGAATAGGCTAGCAAGCCAAGTCCATGATTGAGGTCATGGGGCTCTGCATCAGAGCTTCTACAATGGGCTCTCAGATCAGATCAAGGATGAATTGTTCTGTTAGAGCAAGCCAGCCCTCCTAGAGGACCTCTGAACCCTCACATAACAGGTTGACCATCAGTACTGGGAGTGCAAGGAAGAAATTTCATGTGCTGCCAAACCTCCAGTTCAAACTCTGGAAATGGGAGGAATCATTCCTCCAAGTCTGCTTCCTTTGGCACCACTGACAATCATCCATCCACTTATAATAAGCCCAAGGATGACAAGTCCAAAAGCTCCTTGACCTCTAGCATCCCTTTCACCTTCAGCAGCTCCAGTAATAACAAGAAGGGCGGTAATACAAGCCCTAACCCCTCTGACTCTATCTTCTTGAAGCTTGAAAAGGATGGCAAACTCCTTCTCAAGGAGTGCCAGTGCCACCTCCACCTTAACCTCTGCCTCTTCTGTGGGCAGGCCAGGCACACTGCCAAAGAATACCTCAAGTCCTCTTCCAGGACCTTGAAGGTGTTATGGTCATGTCATAATGGTTATTTTATTTTTCTCTTCAGAGACATGGACTCCTGTTCTTTTCTTTTGCAGCTCATATGATCAGTCACATGATGATGGCAAGAGAGCTAGGTATTAAAGAGTCTAAAGACCATCTAGACAGTGCATAGGTAACAAAGTACCCTGTATAGGGTCACCTGTTGCCCTTGCTAGTAAGTTCTGGAACTTTTTATGCATCTCTTGAGGCATGAGAACTAGTTTTCTGTTTGGGCTTTTAGATATGATCTGCTTCTCCCATGCATAGCCCAGCACATCTTTTTCATTCCCATCCATCTGGATCTTTCTGAATGCTTCTCTTCTTTGATAGAAGCTACCACATAGGAGGTGGTAGTTAATCTCCATTCCAGGCTGTGAAATAGCCTCATTAATCTCCATTGCTATGCAGCTATATATAGAAATTTCCTGTATTTAGATATATGGTCTGTATGTAGATGGCTACACAGGCCCAACCTATATAAACTCCCAGGATAAATGGCTGACTCTCCAGCTTGTTCTCTTGGAGTTTTCCCCTCTACCTGCTGGCTAAGGCAAGGGATTAAGAGCTCCTCTACAAGACCATTATCCCCTTCACTCTCACACACCAATGTGTGACTTACAAACCCAAGACTTCATCTCAGTGAGGATCCCTCTGGTTTAGGGGTCATATCATTAAAACAAGCTTATCATTCATACCTTGCCCTCCTATTCTCATCAACTAGGAGAAGTAAGTCAAGTGGATGCTCACACAAGCTATTTCCTTATATGGACATCAAGTGCCATCTGTACCCCCTTTTCTTCCCCTAGCTCTTCAAATCATATATTAATATCTAGTAGCCAATCAGGTAGTAGTAGAAGATCCAAATGACCAGGGCAACTTAGACAAACCAATAGTATATCTTTGGGAGTTAGTAGGGCACCTGTCAAGAGAATAACAGGAGGAATTAGGAAGGCAGTTTGAAGAATGCTTCTGGGGCTATTTAGAGCAACTAGAAGTAGGATTTGTTATGATGTGACAGCATCTAACACAAATGCACTAAAATAACTAGACAGAATGGCAACCTCTGTTGCATGACAATAGATGGCACTCCCTAGTGCAGACCTGGACCCACAGATAGCGACATAGTCAGTGTGGCTTCTGGATGACAACCTTATATTGCAAAGATGGCTAGTATCAGCACTTCTCTATGCAGACTACTACCAGTGGCATAGATAATGTGGCCCTTCCTGACAAAGTTAGCAATGGTGAACTTAGATCACAAGAACAGTCCCTTTTCACTTGGAGGAAAGAACCACTAATGAGATAGTCAAGCAGTGAAGATGGAGGGCACTCAGTCAGAGGGTAAGGTGACTGGTCATTTTAAGGAGGAGTTCTAGCATGTAGATTGCATAGAACAAACTAAAGTACTACTACAAGTAGGAAGCCCTATTTATAGGGTGGACTCCCTACATACAGACCAGATAACAAGAAAGGGATTTTACTGATAAAGGATAAGCATTACTAGTGGCCTGAAGATAAATCAGAAAAAGGAAAGACCATTGGTAATATGATACAAGAATAGCTCTCTAATATGGTTCTGGATAGTGAAAACCATTTCTAATACATTCAGGGGTCGACCAGGAATGGGAAAATGAGTTATAAGTTCTCTGACCATATTTGTTATATTCTGCATATCCAAGTTCAAGTCCACTTCTCCACTCCTCCTATATACAATACCTTCTCTGTTCTCCTTATGTCTTTCCTTGTTCTCTTTAGATTATGATCTCAGCTTAGTACTACAGTACTTCCAAGCCAGTACCAGCATAGCTCTGGCTTTCCATCTTCTTTCCTCTTCATCTTACTCATCAGCATAGCTATGACTTCCACCTTTCTCCTCCTCTATTTTACTCAGGACTTACTCATCTGCAGTAACTCCTTATCAATCCATCTCCACTCCATAGTATATAAACTATACTTAGCTGATGTACACCTCAGTTCAAATATCAAATAGATTCAGCTCCTCTTTTGACCTTTGCTTGAGTTCTAGACTCTCCTCTGACCTCTCTGCTCAACTTCATTGCTAGTCAACATTAAGTCTTAACTCCATTTCATAAATCCAGGACTGACTCCAACAAGAGCACAGCACTCCACTCCAAGTTGCTGAAGCCAAAGTCCTACTAGCCTCACCTGACTCCACACATAGTCTTGAAGTTAACCCTCAGAGTTGACCCAGTTTTAACAATATTAGAGAGTAAGCGAAGAAGGGTAGAACTGAAAGGACCTTGGTTCTGGAGGATATCTGCAGATCCTAGGTAGTTGGGTGACATATTCTGTCAATGAATAATGCAAAGCTTTAAAAGAATCAAGGGGCAAGCAAAGAAGAGTAAGAAGGAAAATGAAGTTGTGGATATTCCTGAAGGATTACCAGCTGACTCATAACAGGATTCTCTAGTACCTGGGAAGAGAACCAACCCAGAGATCTAGCCAGCAGTACCCTATCAGTAGACCTAGAGCTTTACTTTCAACAAGACAAGATCAATCAGTAATTTACCATCTCAATCACCTCACCATCTCCACCCCCTCCACATTTCCTCCCATCTCATCTAGCCATCAACCCATACCTCAACAACAAGTGATTAGAGCATGAGTGGAACCTCTTCCAGTATCAATGGAAATTAGACCAGATATTTGGGAGGTCCTCTTTATCCAGTGTTGCCTCAACACCAGTGCTAGAAGAGCATCTGTTCACTCTAGCTATTAGGTCTTGCATGCCCTCATTAGAGCCTGAACCAAAGCAGGAGCCCCTACAACAAAAAGGCAGAGAAAAGAGTATGAGAAAGAGATTAGTAGGCAAACACCCTTAGAGTCAAGGATTTGGTTAAGGCCCACCAAGAGAATCTGCTATCAAGTTTAATATAAATTGTTCATTATGTCCCTTCTCCAAGATCTCACAAACATCATCTCCCAGCTCATGTCAGGCACTGATGACTGGGCAAGGCTCACCATGGAACTCAGCAATCACCTTCAACAGGTTGAGGCTGACAAGGCTGCACTTACCACACATCTGACCCAGGCTGAAAATAGAATAACTCAGGAGTCTAACTGGCTGGCCATTTCCACTGCAAGAGTGAGAGACCTAGAAGCAAGTGTCAGGAATCTCACTGGTGCAATATTGGGACACTTTTTTTGAGCCACTGTAAGCAATTCATTATGTCACCTATAACAGATTCACCATAGTACAAACAAACCAAAACATCACTCTTGATCTACTTCCACCACTATGAAATCCCTTTCTACTGCTTAAATCAATTAGATTATCTCTTTTTTGAATTTGGGTCAATCTACTCATTAAATATCTGATTTTACTGGTGTCCACCACTCTACAATCAGTAGAATTCACTCTAAACTTCATCCTGACCTGGCTAGGTCCTCTGGTGGTCACTCTACCCTCATAACCCCTACTAAAATACATTATGCTATTCATTTTATCAAAACTGAAAAGGCTAAAAATGCTGTCTAGGTTATCAAGACTCTTCAGAATGTCAAGAACCATGCCATTGCTCCTCAGACTATTTGTTGTCACTTGAAAAAAGCAGGCATGAGGGTTGTAGTGAAGAAAAAATGTCCTTACCTTATTACTACTTATAAGGATAGACTAGATCTTGTAGAAAGCCATTAACACTGGACTGTAGAGGATTGAAAGCAAGTTATATGGTTAGATGAAACAAAAATCAACAGGATTGACTCAGATGGCAAGAGATGGGCATAAAAAAAAGCAGAAGAGGGCTTGAATAATAGATTAGTATAAGAAATTGTTATGGCCACAAGGGCATAACTGCAAAAGGTCATGAATCGCCACCATGGATCCTGCCAGAGTTCAGCACAAGATGGGATCTGGGTGTGGACAGTGTGGATATAAAGGTCTTAGGACTTGATGCCATGCCTGATCTGCATGTAGCTGGGCATAAGACAGTGGATTGATCACAGTCTGGCTATGGTCCATCATAAATAGGGGGTATCATGTGGTGACAAGGGTCTAGGGTTCCTGATTACTTATAGTATAGCCTAGATCACATGATGTATATACACTAAGGTATATAAAGCTTGGGACAGCTGAGGGCAACCTTAGTCTGTTCTCTTGGGGTTTCCCCCTCATTAGGACAAGCCCTGCCTGGGGAGTCCCCTTGGGTAGTGGTTTAGTAGTGTCTCTCTGGATCAAGATGTCCTCGTCCAGACACCTATGAAGACTCCTATACATGTCTTCCCTCAGCCATTGTCTTGGGTTGTTCTAGGGGTTGTATCAGAAATAGTGAAGTTTAAGAGAGGTTCATTGATGATGTGGGGTTGGATGACATGGAAAGGGGTTTAAATGGCATGCAAGATTGATGGTAGCATGAATACTGACCTCTACCTATAGATTATGAAGGAGGAACATCAGCAAACCTTGAAGTATTATGATAAAACTCCAGATGATATTATCTTTCAGTGAGATAATGATCCCAAGCATACAAGCAAAAGAGCCAAGGAGTGGTTTGCTGAACATGGTTTTGAGGTCATGGTGTGGTCAGCTTAGTCTCCAGACCTTAATCCCATAGAACATCTATGGTTTCTTCTCAAAAAAAAGCTAGCAAAGTATTCAGAGCTAGCAAAGGGAATAGCTAAATTTTGTGAGAGAGTACAAGCAGAGTGGGAGAAGATAGAGGTGGCAGAGTGTCAGAGATTAATTGAAAGCATACCCAGAAGGGTTCAGAAGGTCATCAAATCCAAGGGAGGATATACTTCATACTAATATTAGCAACAGAACTGTTGCAATGATATGGCTGACTTAAAGTGAGAATATTGGTATAGCCACCAGAGTGAGATCACATGACCCTGGTGAGTGATTTGTAGCCAAGAGTATATACTATATTTGATGTCACAAAAGCTACATATTGTAGGTGTTTGCAGTGCACTTCATGCACTGCATTATCATAATCAGTCATTGCAACAGTTTTATTAACCCCCTCTATCTGATAACTAAGGCAAGGGATTAAGAGCTCCTCTACAAGACCACTTCCACTCTACCTGTTACACACCTATGTGC
>JBBPUK010000416.1:0-12712 GCA_038094635.1 Tylopilus cervinicoccineus
CAAGAATAGTCCCTTTTACTGAGAGGGAAGAACTTCTAATAAGAATGTCAAGGCTTCAAGGATAGCAGTTGCTCAGATAACAGAGAGGATGCTCAGCCATTCTGAGAAGAAGTTCTAGCATGTAGATTGTGTAGAACAAGCTGATTTACTAGTACATGCAAGGACCCTATTTATAGGGTAAACTGGTGAAGCACAGACCATGTCTCCAAGAAGAGTAAGTACTTAAAAAGGGAAAGGTGTCACCAGTAGTTCAAAGTGATATCTGGAAGGGGAAGTCCACTGGTGTTAGAATACAAGAGTAAGTCATCAACATAGGAGCAGACAATGGAGCTACTCCTTAGTGCATGTTGAAGCAAATATAAAAGGAAGGGTGAATCATGGAATACATAGGTTGGAAAAGAAGAAAAAGAATGAGGGCATATAAAGAGAACCTTTTGACACATAACACAAACCTCCATCCTCCATCCATACCTCTGGTACATCCATGTGCTCATGCAACCTCCAACCCTTCAACCTGGCTTTACCCTTTAGACTTGATCTGGAGAACCCAGACTTGACATATTCATTTTATTGGATCTAAAAAGGCTAAGAATGCAGTTCAAATAACCAAAACACTTCAAGAAGTAAAGAACCACTCCATCTCCCCTCAGACCATCTGCCATCACTTGAAGAAAGCTGGTATAAAGGCTGTAGTGAAGCAAAAACATCCTCTTCTTGCTATGCATCATAGGAGAGCAAGGATGGACTTTGCTCTAAGCCATCAGCATTGGACTGTTGAGGACTGGAAGTGAGTTATATGGTCAGATGAGACCAAAATTAATTGCATTGGATCAGATGGTAGGAAATGGGCATGAAAAAGGCAGGAGAGGGTCTTAGTAACAGGATTGTAGAGGGAACAGTTAAGTTTGAGGGAGGATTAGTGATGCTATGGGGCTGTATGACTTGGAAAGGAGTTGGGATGGCTTGCAAGATTGATGGTAAAATGGATGCTGATCTCTATATGCAGATTTTGGATGATGAACTACAATAAACTCTGGTGGATTATAAATTTTCTCTAGAAGACATTGTCTCTCAGCAATCAGCAAGATAATAATCCAAAGCACACCAGTAGAAAGGCTAGGGAGTGGTTTGATGACCATGGATTTGAGGTCATGGTATGGCCTGCTCAGTCCCCAGACCTTAATCCCATAGAACATCTATGGTTTATCCTCAAAAGAAGACTAGCAGAGTATCCTGAGCCACCCAAGAGAGTATTAGAACTTTGGGAGAGGATTCAAGCAGAATGGTACAAGATTGGGGTGGAGGAGTGTCAGAAATTGATTGAGAGCATGCCTAGGAGAGTTCAGGAGGTCATCAAGGCCAAAGGAGGATACACTTCATACTAATTTGTGATACCCCTATACCAGCAACAAAACTGATGCAATGAGTACCTTATACCATTTTCAATATATTTCCTCATATGGTAAGAATTACATAGTAAACCTATATACCATTCGAAAGCCCTTGATCAGGGCTTTCCAATGATACCCAGGCTAGAGGGTCTATCATCAACAGGGCTCTCAATATTCATGCTTCAATCAAAATGTTGCAAACATTGCATCAGTTTTGTTGCTCACTGTAGAGACAATAATGGAGATACTAGAAATGAACATGATGAAAATGTGGGATATAACAATAGGATGTTATCTTTTCTTTTTTGTTTTAACTTCAATATACTGTACTTCATTGATATTCTAGTGGTTGGTATGTAGCTTCAACAATAGCATCCATCTTTTTGACAATTTGAATCTGGTGTGCATTGAATTTTGCATGGAGTCTCATCAAATAATGGTGCTGTTTGCATAGTAGCTTGTGCTAGGTGACCTGGCCTAGAATCTTTGATATAGATCTGTGTATACATCCCATTTTCCAGTTCCAACACATGCTGACAGGACAGCTCCATGATCTGACTCTGAGAGATAGGGTCCTATCAGGTCTGTTCACTTGCCCCCACTTGATCCAGCACAAGGGTATCACACATGAGTGCCCACAGGACTGCATCACACATAACAAAGTCCAGCAGGGTGTCTTTCTCCTTGTTGTGATAGTACCAAACAGTACATGTTGTCCATATATGCTTCCCTTTACCCCATTCGATAGTACAACCAAATGTAAAATCAACGTACCGTGCCAGACTCGTACGTGATCATCACGACTATTCTACACCAACGGCCCCCTCTTTTGTTGTTGCTGCTGCTCCATAAAAATGCCCTGTCCACCCAGTGGTCCAGCACCAGGCGGACTCTGGAGCGCATCCAATGTCCACTCCTCTCTCAACCACCGGCACACAGCCCTAAACGTCGACAACGAGCCCTTTTCCTGCACCAACACGATCCCACACGCGTACCCACCCGCCATCGCCATCGCCATCGCCTGTCTGCCCGACGCTTGCCGAGGCGACATCAACACGGACGACATGCTCGTGGGCGATGCACCCCCCATACTCGAACCAGCGGTGCCAATGCCGGGCATAGCCAACCCGCTCAGCTGCGTCGCGCCGACAGAAAACTCGACGCGAAAGCGCACGTGCTTCTGCACGACCGCGCCAGTCGCTCCATCGACGACTTCGTTCGTTCGGCAGCGCAACACCGCCATGGTCCCGCCGCCCTGTGCATGCGTGCCGTCCGGGTCCTCGAGCGCGATCGCGACGCCGAGTTGCTCGAGAATGCGGACCGTTTCGGTGCGTGTCGCAGCGAGGTTGTTCGTGGAACAGAGTACGTACGTGTGGGCTCGCCAGTTGAACAGGTTGGAAAACCAGCCCTTGAATTCGCCTACCGGCGAGGACAGGAGGGATTGCACACCCGGCGAAGTTGGCTGTGTCGGCGAGCTTAGCCCCGAACGTTTCGCGTTTAGTGTGTTTGGATGCAAATCCAGCGGCGGCACTAGAAATTTAACGTAGGTAGGTCCAACGCCACACCACAAGACAGCGCACCCTTGTGTTTCCTATCTTTCTCTCGTTCTTTGCCGTCTCGCTTCAAGAACTCGACGCCGTGCAAACTATTCCGGAGTTCTCTCCCGACCCTTCCTCCGCCACGTGGCTTCGCAAAGAGTCCACCAGAAAAGTGTGTCGGATCGTTCTCCTGATATACGTATTTTCCCTCGTGGTGTTCGCTATTTTCCTTATTCTCTTGACTCCTTCCCGATTGGTGAAACTCTTCGTGTAGACCTGGGACGGTGAGGCGCATTGGTGCCTGAAAGTATCGTGATCGATCAGTCATATCCTCTCGATAGACTTGAACAGTAGGCCGTCCTTCGGGGTTGTACGCATCGTTCCCATGATACGTCAATACTGGATCGAGTCGAGCGGGCGACGTAAGTTCCATATTTGTCATCGCGTCTTGATCCCCGGAGCGTGGTGAAGGAGTCGACCGGACTTCACCAGTACGCCATGCTGTGGGCATGGGGGCGGCACGCACAATACTGGGACCAAGAACCGGCCCGGCTGAATAAGGGGAATGTGATGAGACAGGAAACCAGGCAGTCGGGACCATCATTGGCGTCATCCTCGGAGCTGGGCCGAGAGCTACGGGAGGCGTTCCAGGAATATGCATCGGCTGGTACATTTGTTGATTGTGGGCGTGATAGTTGTGCGAATCGTGGGCAATCCGAGGAGGGAGCATGGTCACCGTGGACGATCGTGTCCGCGCTATTTCGGCGTGCGCACTGGGGAGAACTGTAGCGACAGGTTTGATGGTCATGCTCTTGTGGCGTGTTGGGATTTCGGCAACCGGCGATGATATCGGACGAGGCTTTGGGGGCCGAGGACCCACCGGAGATGGTGTCCGAGATCGAGATACGGAAGTCGGCGAACAAGGCTCCGTCGCGGGGGGGCTTGGAGAAGGTGATCGAGAGGGTGATCGAGAAGGTGGCGGAGGCGCATCGCGGCCTGTATATAACCGCCCGAAATGAAGCGAAGCATCGAGCTCGAGCCTGTTTGGTCGCTTCCTCGAAGGGGACCTATATTGCTTCGTGATGACTTTTCCGGATAGGTGAACCTGTGCATGGTCAAGGTCAAGGATGATACCGGTATCCTTCAGTGTTTGTTCCCTGTATTCGTGCAAGAGAAAGTAAAATGCTTTGGCGAGTGTACCTTCACCTTGAGGACTCAAGAGGTCGGCTTTGATGTCCCCCACGTCGGCGTGCTTGCCCCAGATAACGCAGAGGGACTCGAGTAGTTCCTCGTCGATGTGGGCTTCGGACGGCAGCGGCTTCGCTAGTTCAGTGACTGACGGAGCCGGTACGTAGACGATTCCGGGTGTCTGTTCATTGAACCAAGGGTGACACATGATCTCGGGAATCTACGAGGGCAATGAGGGAAGGCAAAGGGAGGTGGGATATTCTCGTACCGTGATCCTTTTGTTGACGTCGACGACAAGCATGCGGGTCAGGAGGTCCCTCGCCAAAGGATTGACATAGGCGGGAATCTCGAAAACCCCGGTCTTGACCTTGGCAAGGAGGTGTCGCACGTTTTCGTCGTCGAAAGGGAGTCTACCGGTGAGGAGAGCAAAGAGGATGACGCCACAGCTCCAAACGTCAGTGGCATTCCCCTGGTATTTCATACCTTTGACGATCTCAGGACTTGCATAGTGAGGGCTGCCACAACTTGTTTCGAGCTGAAGGGCGGGAGGAGCAAAGGCGGCCATTCCCCAGTCGGCGAGCTTGATCAGGGGGGGGTTGAGAGAGTGTATCAAAATGTTTTCTGGCTTGAGGTCGCGGTGGATGATAGAAAATGTGTGGGCGTAGTTGAGGCCATAGACGATCTGCTTGAAGAAGGCGAGGGCGTCGAGGGGCGGGAGTCGGCCGCGGTTGACGAGGAAGTCAAAGAGCTCGCCGCCTTCGACGTATTCGAGCACGAGATAGAGCTCGTTTTCGCCCTCGAAGACGTCGTATATGCGCAGAATGTTGGGGTGATTCATGAGCTTCATCATGATGATCTCCCTGTCGATCCCCAGACGCTGTTTCTCAGACTTTGCGAGGTGGGTGGCCAAGGACACACGGGAGTTGACGAGGGGCTGGAGGGGGAGTATCTTGACTGCGGCGAGCTGGGCGGTGCGGCGGTGCTTGGCGATGCGTACGCGACCGCTGGCGCCCTTTCCGACGCATTCGCCGATGACCCACTGGCCGATGTACTTTGGGTCCTCGGGGAAGTCGAAGGCGCCTGGCTGTGCGGCGTCCTTTTCCTTCTGCCAGCGGGTCCCGAGACGGGCGTGGTACTTGATGGGCGGTGGTCGGGGCGGGGTGTCGGTCGCCGCCATCTGTCTAGTCTGTGAGCGAGAGGGAGAAGAGGGAGAGGAAGAAGATGCCAGCACCGCATTTGGCAGGTCCGCCAATCCTGCGGCTGGTCGTCATCGACTCTGGCTGACACATTCGGCTGCGCGTCCTTTTGAATGTGAACGGTCGCTCAGCTGGCATGTTCCCCCTCCTCCCCCTCCTCCTCCTCCCTGCCCCCCTCGTAGCCGCCTACTACTCCTTCTCCTTCGCCAGCCAGCCCTACCAGTGCGCCAATCTCTCCCTCCGCGTCTCTGGCGAGGGCAGCCCCCCGTACAGCGTCCTCCTCATCCCCTATGGCCCCTCTCCTCTCCCGAACAACGTCGAAGTCCGCACGATCGTGTCCCAGCAATTCCCCGCAGACGACACCTCCCTCAGCCTCCAGCTCAGATACCCCGCCAACTCCCAGTTCGTCGTAGTCGTGGGTCACTCTCCATCATTCCGCCGATCCGCAGCCCTCCACGTGTGCTCATTCACTTCTACTTCCAGGTCAGCGATAGCTCGGGCTTTGGCTCCGGTGGTACCAGCGTAGCCGCCAGCGTCCTCAACACCAGCGACACCTCCTGCTTCAATGCTTCCCAATCCGTCTCTCCCGATTTCCCTTACAACATCAACCCTCCAAACCAGGTCGTACAGTGCAACGCGAGCAGGCTGTGGTGGGACCCTTCCCAAGTAGACGGGTAGCCGCCCTTCATTCCTCTCCCTCCCTACCCCCCCGCTCACATCCGTGTCCAGCACTCCAAACTTCCAAGGCGTCATCCCCGGCGGCGAGTCATTCTCGATACCAGTGGGCACCATCACCAACGCAACCGATATGGGTACCGGCTTTCAATGGATACCTACCGTCCGTGCCGGTACCACCCTCTTGGTCGTCGCAGGGGACAACCGTGGCCTCGGAACAGGTGGCAGTGACCTCTTCACCGTCTCTGCCGGTCTTTACCCAAACAGCTCCTGTATCTCCAATTCCTCCCCCTCATCTACTGCCGGTCCACCCGCAGGTGGCTCCTACCCTACTAATGCGAGCGGCGGAATGACCAGTGGGAGCGGCGGCAGGTCAGTATCCAAGCAACCCTCGTTTCACCATGGACCTTTTCATGTTTATTTTCATCTCCAGTTCTAACAATACAGGAGCCATAGTCGGTACGTAATCTCTCTCGCTTCCTCAATCTTCCTTGCTCAGCTTCTCCATTAGGCGGTGTCATCGGTGGTCTTGCGGCGATCGCTGCCCTCGCTCTCTTCGCATTTTACATCATCCGCCGTAAGACAGCACCGAATGCTCAGAAGGAGCGCCCCGTCAATCTCCTATACGGCGATCCCGAGGACAACGAACCACCTTCTAATTACCAGCCTCCCCCGTACCTACAGCCCGATCCCTACCTCGTCACCGCACCCACGATCTCATCGTCGTCCACACGAGAAGATGGACTCCGTCACTCTGCAGTGCTGTCCGACTCGCTCACCAGCTCGGCCTGGCGACAGTCGGGGGTGACGTCGTTTTCAGACCCTGCCTCGCCCGAGTCCGAAGTGCGCGCCATGTCCCCCGGGTCTAACACGGCCCCGACGAGCTCGCGCAAGTCGGGCATGCCGAGGCAGCTGCGAGCAGTCAACATCATCCAGCACGAAGACGCCGGTCCAAGCGGCACCCAAGAACCCGCTGAGCCAGAGACGATAGAGCTCCCCCCCGCCTACACCAACATCCAAAAGCAGACGCCTTGAGGTGTTGCCTGCCGTCTGTTCGTTCGTCACACCAAATTTCATACGCACACTTCGACGTTGTCTATGTTGTCTTCTTGGTCATGCGACCCAATTGGCGTTTTTCTCGACGACCGGAGCCGTTTATATCCATTCTCGCATCCCCCGGCTTTTGTTTCGCCCGCCCGTAAATACTCGTTGGAACAGCTGGCCTCGCAATCGACGCTTTCCGTACTCGTCCTATTGTTTTCCGAATTGTACCGCACCCCATTGGACAGGTTCATATTTAGACGGGAGCGGACGCTTTTCATCATACTCGCGCTATGATCCCACACATGTTGCGCTGTCTTTTTTACAGCGCACACACACTCACCCACGCGCATTCGAGTTCGATCCATGTTTGACGTTGCTATCCACTCCATGTACGTTATCGCACGCTGCGCAGCACTAGGATACTCCCTGACACCACACGCCAGAACGTAACCAGTGGTATCAGGTGCCCAGGCCCGAGTGGAGTGGGCGCAACAACGCCATCTTGCGCACCGTGCTCCATGGCCATCATGAGGCAGCGATACCCGATCAAACGACGCCAAAGATGTCGGACCCTGAGGTCTTGAGACACGGTCAACAAACATACCTCCCGTCTGGGAAGCAAGAACGTTCCAACGTCAACGCCACTGGAACCCAACACGACACGAAACGCACCAGCGTGGAGGCCAGGTCACTCAGGAGCCTAATCCCTCCTCGAGCCCCCTTAGGAGCGCCATGCACGCGTCCGTCGCTGGTCTCTCTCCGGCCCGGTACCCCAACCGCTCCACCAGCCGCTTCTCGACTTCGCGCGCGTGCTGCACGTCCTCCGCGACGACGAACCCGCGCAGCACGTTTGTGTGGACACCCACGAGCGCGTCCGACGGACGCTCGCCGGGTCCCCCCTCTCCGCCGTCAATCTCGTTGCTCCCCCCCTGCCCCCGCTCCATCTCCTCCAGCCGATCCAAAATCCGCAGCGCAACAGACGGACTATCGTGTTGCGCATACCCCCTTGCGACCATACTCCACTGTATCATCGTTGGCTGCACGCCAAGGTGCACCATGTCTCTCAGAACGTTTGCCGCCCTCTCTGGACGCCACCGTGCCCACGCCGCCACGAACGGCGAGAAATGCGCTGCGTCGTACGCGTCTTCGGGCAACTCCACCCGCGGCGGATCAGCGCCCCACCCCGGTTCCCGTTCCCACTCGTGTTCGTGTTCATGCCCCGGTGCAGGACGTCGGCTCCGTCGCACGAGCGACACCAAGAGAGTATACAGCCTTTCTTGCCCAATCCCCGGAGAGAGCCACACGAGTGCCTCCCAGACAAGTGCAGTGTGGTACGCGGACGGCCAGAGCTTCGCCTTCACCGAGCAGGAACCCCCTGCCCAACACAGGAAGCGCTCTCTCCGCGCTTGCTGTCCTTGCGGACCCCTGATGAGTGAGAGCAGAGTCTTGCGCGGCACGCCGACAAGGTGAAAGTGCTGGAAGAAGACAAAGAGGAGGTGAAAGTGTTCCCGGCGTGCGCGGTGGTGCAGCATGGCGGTGAACGCCCAGGTAGAGGCTGATTTGGGCGAGTGACGGTAGGAGAGGGTGCGAAGGAGGGTGATGGCGTGAGTGCGACCGAGGGCTCGGTATGAGGTGATGAAACTGTGCAGAGCATAGGGCGAGGGCGGACGAGGTGATCTTAGGGCGGTACGCAGAGTGCGAAGGCATGTTGCCAGTACCGCAATATCAGCAGCGTGTTCTGCAGGGATCATCTCGCACTCCACCGTAGGGTGTGCGTCGGTATCCTGTAGAGTCCACGAAGGGTACATGTCCCGAATGCGGTCGACAACTATTTGTCTATCTGGAGCGTGTTTGGCAACAATGTTGAGCGTAAAGTCGGAAATATGAATCGCACGCGAGTGTGCCGCCGAGATGAACCCGAATGCAGCCTCACCCTTGCCTCCGAGTGCGACCGTCCTGATGGAGAGGTTGTATGCGTCAGCGAGCAAGTCCGACGGCGGAACCGTGCCCATCTTTGTACAGTATTCTCGGGACGCATCCTCCACTTGGCGCAGATACCTCTCCACGACTGACGGGCGGGCATAGCGCGCGAGGGTCGACACGACCTGCATGGCCGCGTCGCCAGAGCAATACCCCTTTTCCGCGAGCACGAGACCGAAGCGGTATACCAGCGAGAGGTTGAGATGATCCATGGACTGGAAGAGCCTCTGTCGGATGTTGTGAAAGGACTGCCATGCTTCGTGGCGGTCCGGTGCGAGGGAGAGCCAGGTCGCGAATATCTCCAGGCGGTCCTTGGGAGCTCTTGAACGGCGCTGCGTGATGGCGTGCAGGGCTGCACGGAGATAGAGGGCGTTGCGGGGGATGGGGACGTGGTGGGCGAGCATCTCCTTGCGGAGCGCGTTTGCGGCAGCAATGTCGCCCTTGGAGACGAGGGACACGAGGGTGTCGGCGGAGGTGAGCGGGGTGAAGGGGGGTGGACCAGGGGCGGCTATGGCTGCGTATTCGTCCGACATGGACTCGAAGACGGCGGCGTCTGGATGTGCGGTGGGATACGGCATCGATTCTATCTCGAGCGAGGCAGGCGAGGGCATGTGGAGGGCGACGTTGAGGTGGGTTCGCGCATGGAGCCAGAGCCGGGTGGGGAGAGCAAGTTTGACGCGGACTGGAATGAGCCAGGGCGAGCATGTCGCCATCAAGGTGGTGAAGCAAATTGACCTGTGGCAGTGCCAAGTCAGGTAGCTTGGACCCAGTTCTACCCCGAAGCTTGGCCTCCGCTGGAGACATATTGTACCTTCTGTCATCTCTTGTTCCGCTCTGCATGCACGACGTAACATGGTTCGGAAAGGGCTATCCCCAACTTTGATGAGGCGATAGCCAGGCTTCCGGTAACAGGAAGACGTACATGCGCAAGCAACATCAAAGGAGACCGTCTTGAGACCAACATCTGGATCGACCATCAAGTATAGGGAACACGTGCAAATCCTCTCCTTGTGGGTTTTATGCTTGACGTCCAGTGTGCTTCACTTCCCGATGCGTCACACATCATTCGCACTCAAACTCGAGACAGCAGGAGTCTAGATATTCCCAACCATCCACTGTTTGCAGCAAGAAAGGAAGACGTATGCATCTATGTATGACACTGCACAAAATCACTCAAGCAGTACTCCCAGCAATCAATTCCTCCAGCTTCTGCGCGTCCATCCCTGGCACTCGAGGTACAATCCTGCATTGGAACGGACGTGGTTTGCTGTGCACCAAAATTAGGACTATTTTCGAGGGCAGATCCCTTCCACACTCACATGGCGAGTCCAGTCGTAAATTCGGGTTCGATGGATATTTCTGCCCCATTCCGGTCCAGGGGCTTCAATATCTTGAACACGGCCAAGACCTTGGCGACCAGGGACCACATGGCCGTGTCAGCAAAGTGTCTCCCAACACAGATACGTCGACCAAAGCCAAACGCAATGTGTTCAATATCACTGGGTTTGAGGGAACCATCTTTGTTGAGGAATCGCTCGGGTTTGAACGTATGCGGGTCGGGGTACCTAGACTCGTCGTGGGCCATCCCCCTGGCGAAACAGATCATCGAGATGACGTTCAAGAACACGTAGAACGCACTGACCACAAGTTCGTTATGAGGATAGCACCTGAGACATTGGAAATCAGTAGACACTCGGTCCGCCCGAGCACATCGACGATCACTTACCCTTTGGAATGTGAAATCCGCAATACTCACCGTCATCCACAGTAGCATGCGGGAGCGCTGGGTTACTCGAGAGGGTCAAAACAGGAGCCAACGGTAGGACTGAATTGCTCACACAGAGGAACAACAGGACTGTATCTGATCGTTTCTCGAATGATGGCATCTATGTAGGGCAATGAAGGGCGGTCGTCCCATGCCGGTAACCTGTCTTTTCCCACCACGGCATCGATTTGTGCCTGGGCTTTTTCTTGTGCTACCGGGTTTAACATCATCATGAGGAAGAGCGTCATCAGGGTCGAGTTGGTCTGTTCCAACACGGGTTCATTAATGTAAACCTTGATGAATACGTCGTGTCCACATACCGCCTCCGACGCACCTAGTCATCAGAATGCCAGTGAGTAGAAAGCGAGCTGGGAAATAAATTAATACGTACCAACAAAGGCAGTTGCAGCTGCCTCCTTGAGTGCCCTGGTCCACGATTCATCTGGAATTATTCCTTTTTCTTCTATATTTTGGAGTGCATCGTGCACCATCGACGGCGCTGAACTACGGTCCCGCTTCGCTGAAGATTGAATTGATGCACGACATGGCATGTGTAGACCTTACCACCCTTTGTAAGGAATATTCGAATGCCGTCTCGATGTACTGTCTTGTAAGCTTTCTTGAGGCCGCCATCTTCGTTTTGAATGACATGCCCGGAAACCAAGCGGGTAGCTTCAACACTGAGGACAAACTAAATTCTGAAGATTAAGAAGAGCACGCGGTTTACTCACCTATTGGGAAGGTGGCAACAATGACAGCAATGTCGAGACGCACGGCAGATAGTAAAGTGTCTTGCACCTTGACCACGATCTTGAGAAGTTCGTCGTCGTGGGACGGAGGGTCGTAATCATACGCGCTGTTTAGAACGATGGAGGCGGTGTATCTCGACGCAGTGTCAAATCACATTGGTCATTCGATTCAACTTCGAGTACATACCCGAACACATGTTCGTCGAGTTCTGCTGGAGCACTGAACAACTGTCGAAGGAGCTGGCATGCCTTGCAGTGTTGAAATGGTACGAATCTTTGGGTTGCGTCCACTCTAAATGTCTGATGGAAAAATCGCCTCTGGAGGCGCCATCTATCACCATAGGGCATAAGCGCAGAATTAAAATCCAATCCACTCCTAGAATGAAAAGTAAATTTTTTTCATCGTCGAATCAAGAGGCGCTTACAGTTCGCTGGTAACGAAGTAGGGACGGTCTGAATTGTTGGAAGAATGGGTATCGAGCAGATCCGTTGCAGTCCTTTCCGAGTTGATGATGATGATATCCTTGCCCAACAGTCGAGAGTAAACTATATCGCCTGGACGGAGAACCGGGTGAGTGGAAAGTATTGCTTGAGCATGCAGCGACTTGCCGTATGTCTTTGCCCATTCACGGTAGGTCAGCCATGGTGCATTGATGTCGATTCCAACGACATTCCCAACCCAAGGTAGCCCAGGGGGCCCAGGGGGCAACGGGCGGGGGGGCCTTGTCTTTTCAAGGCGCCGTCTGTTGACGCAGTAGATGACCGCAAAGCACGCAAAGGCGACAGCGTATGCGATGGCCGAAGTAGTCATGGAGGTGCACAAGGTCGCTGAGTACCAGAACCCTCCAATTTATGGTGGCCTCGTCGGGTGCCCATTTCGAGAGGTCTTGGGTCTGTTGGCAAACTGACGGGATGTTGCAAAGATCGATTAGGTTTGGCCTGTGAACGGAGACGATGTCTCAGACGTTGCGTTTGTTTCAGTCGAGGCTGACTCTAAGCAAGTAGCCGACAAAGTCATACAATCGCTGGGCTTGAAAATGACATCGGAGATCTGGTGGCGGTGTATGCTCCTAAGTAGACGACGACGATGAACTTGAACGCGCAGACACAGTCCAGCATCGCGTCGACCACGCTTCTCGTGTCCTTGACTTATGTCCCTCTCCTCCTCTCTGTCCTCTCTTTTTTT